>JALJCO010005279.1:142500-262500 GCA_023101725.1 Atherinomorus stipes | reverse complement strand
AAAAAAAAAAAAAAAAAAAAAAAAAAAAAAAAAAAAAAAAAAAAAAAAAAAAATAAAAAAAAAAAAAAAAAAAAAAAAAAAAAAATAAAAAAAAAAAAAAAAAAAAAAAAAAAAAAAAAAAAAAAAAAAAAAAAAAAAAAAAAAAAAAAAAAAAAAAAAAAAAAAAAAAAAAAAAAAAAAAAAAAAAAAAAAAAAAAAAAAAAAAAAAAAAAAAAAAAAAAAAAAAAAAAAAAAAAAAAAAAAAAAAAAAAAAAAAAAAAAAAAAAAAAAAAAAAAAAAAAAAAAAAAAAAAAAAAAAAAAAAAAAAAAAAAAAAAAAAAAAAAAAAAAAATTAAATTAAATTAAATTAAATTAAATTAAATTAAATTAAATTAAATTAAATTAAATTAAATTAAATTAAATTAAATTACCCTTTAAAGTCCAAGACTTTTTTTTTGCATTTCTGGTCCACATGTTTATTTGTTCTCATGTAATCCCTGTAGAATCTGAACCTTTAATCCCAGTCAGCAACCAGACAGACCACAACTAAGGATAGATGATACATCGGCCGGACGATATTTTAGGCCGATATTTGTTTTTTTTTGCTGGTGTGGCGTCAGCTGATACGTCGGGTGTGTTGGCCGTTACCGATACTCCCCTGAGCATAATTTACAGACAGGCATCTATACAGGCAGCAGTTTTTATATATTTATTACATGTTTAATGTTTCTTTTTTATATACATCTTTGAAGTACTTTGTTCTTTTTTATGTAAAAAGTTATAAAATTACTTTTCATTGTATCCTTCATTATATTAATTTGGGACAAAAATGCAGTATCGGCCATCAGCTAATGAGAAAATATCGGTATCGGCTAGGGGTGTAAATCACTGGTTTGATCACGATACAATGTTATATCGATACAGTGGATAGGGGATTCAATGTTTGCCGATATCTCAAATTCAGTCACGATACAATTTTAATTCATTATGATTTAGGATTAATTTAGGATCGATATAAAAATATAAATATATAAACTGTAAAAAATATTACAAGTAATAAACAAGGTTATGTTTAACATGACAGTAAGCTTTGCAGTACAATCTCCCTGTGTCACATTTATCCACGGCACAACTATAAACATGGATTTTATTGTGAAAATATTGTGTCAGAGGACCTTCAAAATAAAGCCATTTTCAAAATAAAAGTGGGTTTGATATCGATTTTTGGATGATATTGGATTTTTGGATCAAATTACGATCAATATATTATCTTATATCCATGTATTGATATAGACTGATGTATTGTTACACCCTTAGTATCGGCCATAAAAACATCTGTATCGACAGGAACTCAAGAGATTTTGTTGTTCAGTCACAAAATCTCAGGGTTTTTTGTGAAATCTCACAAGATTTCACTGTTATCTTACAAAATCTCGCGAGATTTCACCGTTATCTTACAAAATCTTGCGAGATTTCGTTGGTAAAATAGATCAATATCACATTTTTAAATATCTATATGAAATCTGAATATGAAAATATTGCGACATTTCAGTGTATCGATATTTTTTCCCAGCCCTAGTGGCTGGACTGTAAACTTCCTTCCATCATCATCATGATGATGATGGAAGAGGAAGATCTCATGGGGGGGAGTGTTTACCCGGGGAGCTGATGCAGCGGACGTGAATGGGGTCGTCCAGTTTGGCCACAGCGTCCAGTATGATGCCCTCGGCCTCCACCACGGCACACTGCAGCAGACAGAACTGCTCGTCCTGCAGCTTCTGCACCAGCTCTCCCTCCCTGCAGGCCTGATGTAACAGACATCATCAGTAACTGAACGGAGGGCTGATAGTCCAGAGGCTTCGTGCAGGTTTGTCAGTGGATTGTGCACTTGCGGGTAAAAGCGCCAAATTTTTGTATGTGGCGTCCTTAGGACATAAGAAAGGATTTTAGCCTCAGAGCCCAACACAGATATTTGAAATATCCACACAGAACACAAAAGTTGCTTTATTAATATATAATAAAAGAAAATCTTAAGTCATAAGAATCTTATTTGAATTTATCGACTGATTATTAAGCCTCAAAAATGATGTGTGAAACATCAAGACACCTGGCCTCCATAAATTACTGCACAATATAGGCAGATTTTTAATAAAAGAATTGTTGGGCCTCATTTTTGAGTGAACAGCTAACGGCTAACAGCTAGCACGCGGCTAACTCGTGGCAAATCATTAGTCTTTAAAAACAAGAAGATAACAACTTACATGGTTCCAGTTGAGTTTTAAATAGTTCCTGTTAATTAGGATTAGGGTGGAAGGAAGGACGCATCTTGGAAGCAGCAGAAAGTCCTGTGGAGACCCGATGGGTCCTTACGAGCTTTTAAACATTAACTGGCAATACAACAGAAGGCTGAGCCGTTACTGTCTGTAAAACTGGAAAAGGAACTTCAAAACTGAAATAAACCCATTAAAATCCATATTAACGGAGGTGTAGAGCTTCCTCCTGTGACATCACGTCCGGTTTCTGGGAACAGCGCCACAGTCTGGTCAGATGTGCTGAAATGCAGCCATGTTTCCCAGTAACTAATCTATGCAGGTGCGCCTCTTTCTGTTTCAGAGATCGTCATGAGGAACGTTTTTGTCTATAAAATGGCAAAAAAAGTCAAATCATGTCATCAGCACTAAGTCATTAAGTGTTTGTCATGAAATAAGCCAAACATGATTCAGACTATGATGCGTATTCATTGGTAGTGTTCAAAGCAACAAAGGTGTTTCTGATCAAACTTCATGTTCTGTGACTTCAATCATTTTAAAATAAGTCAGTTTGATCACATTTGAAAATAATCTAATCATTTATGGTGTATATAGGCTGAAAAATATCAGGCGGATTTTCACATATTTCATTGATTTTGATGCTTTTGCAAGTGGATATTTAAAACCGATATTTGACACGAGCTGCTCGGCTAAAATTCAATAACTAACCCGAAGGACCCATCATGCAGAAAATGGTGCTTTTATCAGTAATTGCAGCATCCTTTCAGGAAGCCCTGGACTGTGAAGCGTGGTGGGAGGTGCGGCGCAGACCTGCTGGTGCAGCTGGGCGTGCAGCCCCCCCAGCTCCACGCTGCTGCGCTGCCTCTCCTGCTCCAGGGAGCTCTGCTGCAGCTGAGCCTGCTGCCGGAGCGAGCCCAGCTCCGCCTCCTGCTCCCGGACCGAGCGCAGCAGCGCGTCCTTCTCCGCCTGCAGCGCCGCCAGCGTGCTGCTCATCTGGGTCCCGCTCTGAGGGCGAGAAGCGAGCGGTTAGGGGGCTGCGGCTGCGGCCGAGGCCTCGTGCGCGCTCGCAGGAAGCTTCCCACCATCTCTCTGCTCTGCAGCAGGTTGTTTGCTCGCGTCAGGTCCGCCCGTGAAGAGTCCAGCTCTCGTCTCAGCCTGTCGATCTCCAGCTTCTGCTCCGCGTTGATGGCGAGCTGAGAGAACAGCATGAATCCTCAGTTACGCCGCTTTCTCACACGGAAATCATCATTCCTGCCTGATCAAAAACAAGCCAGACGCTGAGAGGAACAACCAGCTTTACGCTGCTGAGGAGACGATATCGTAGGGGTTCATCACACCAGGAGCACCCAAGGTCACAGAGGTCACTGCAGGGACCCCCCAGATCAGGGCAGGCTGGGGTCCACACCACAGCTGCAGTGCAGGACCCCAGCCACCAGGACAAGGGCAGCTACCCGCCACCTCCCTCCAGACCAGTGATTCTCAAACTTTTTTTGCAGGGCCCCCCTTTCATTGGAAATCATAATGTCAAGTCCCCCCATCCCACAACCGCTACCTCATGTACCCAAACATTTACCATGAAATACATGAAAAAAATGCACTGCATTTGAGGTGGGGGGCAACGCCTAATGAGTCATATAATTTTTTCATTAGTACTTTTAAGAATATGCCCATTTTTTGTTAGAAGTACAAAAACTAGGCCTGGCTGGGCCCCCCCTGACAGAGCCCTGAGCCCCCCTGACTGAGTAGATAAAGCTCCCAGAGTGAAGGACCCCCCCCCCATGAGGAAACTCTGGAGTTAAAAATGTTTTAAAACAAAGAACAAATAAAGCCAAAAACAAGAAGACAGATAAGAGCAACATGGATAAAAATACTCATATGAAGGGAATCATACAATAATATGCTAAATGATTTAATAAAATAAATAAACAAAATAAAATAGAAAAGAGTGAAAAAAATAGAATAAAATAAAACAAAATAAAATATAAAAGAATTAAATACAATGAAACAAAATAAAATAAAATATAAAAGAAGGAAATAAAACACAAAATATAATAGAGTAAAAAATTAAATAAAATGTAATAAATCAAATTAAATTAAATAGAAATAAATAAAATAGAACAGAATGAAATAAAATCAAAATAAAACAAAATAGAATAGAATAGAATAGAATAGAATAGAATAGAATAGAATAGAATAGAATAGAATAGAATAGAATGAAATACAAAAAAAATAAAGAAAATGAAAGAAAAAGTTGGGCTAAAAAGGTTTTGAGCCTCTTCTCAAAAACAGCCCTGAGGTTCTCTGGCAGGCGGTTCCACAGACGAGGACCGCAATGGTGGAACGAGGCCTCGCCGTGAGTTTCCGTTCTCACTTTGGGAACTAAAACTATCAGGAAACGAAGGTCCACGAGGGCTTGTAGTTTAAAAGCAAGTCAGATAAATAATAAAGCCCATAAAGAGATTATAAAGCACGAAAAGAAGCTTAAAATGAATCCTGAAACGCACGAGGAGCCGATTGATTCCTATGAGGACGACACATCAATGATTAGGTTTTAAACGGTGTTTTAACAGAGACTCGTCTGCAGAGTGAAACCAGCCGTAGGTGCTGATCCTAGATCTGATAAAAACGGGTACAGAAATGCAAAAACAGAGCGGGTCAGGCGAACGAGAAGTGTGGGGACAGGAAGGGCATCAGCTGGTGGTCGCTCCTCCATCTTTGACTGAAAGTGCCTTGTTAGTGAAAGCAGAACCGGAGAACCTTCCTGAGAGGAACCGGGTCCTCCAGGAGAAGCAGAGGCCTGCTGGACTGGAGTTTTACTCCTAAAACCGTCTACATGAAGGCTTACGCTGAATAACAAAGCAGCCCAGACAGAAACAAATGGTTTGGAGCAGAGATGTACGATATTATCAGCCGATATCGGCAGTAAAATGTGACATCAGAAAGTATCGTTTTTGGACCGATATTTTCACAAACGAGATCTCGGGAGATTTCATAATTAAACAACTAGATCTCGTGGGATCTCATTCCATCACGAAATCTCGCAGGATCTTGTTCCATTAGCGTCCAGCATGTATGGAAGTCCCTGTTATCCTGGAAGAACTTCATTTCCCAGCATTCCTTTCAGAGTCATGGGACTACGGTGCAGCTGCTGCTGCTACAGACTGACTTGCTTTGAAGCTGCAAGATATATGGTAGTATCTAGTACCTGCTAGTATCTGACATATGGTAGTATCTAGTACCTGCTAGTATCTGATATATGGTAGTATCTAGTACCTGCTAGTATCTGATATATGGTAGTATCTAGTACCTGCTAGTATCTGATATATGGTAGTATCTAGTACCTGCTAGTATCTAGTACCTGCTAGTATCTCATTTGGTAGTATCTAGTACCTGTTAGTATCTGATATATGGTAGTATCTAGTACCTGCTAGTATCTGACATATGGTAGTATCTAGGACCTGCTAGTATCTGATATATGTCAGCCAGATGTCCATAACGAACTCTTCTGGCTGAGTTTAGGATATTTAGTTGTATTTCTCAAAATACGAGAGATACAACCTCAGTATCAGTTGATATCGGATATGGGAATTTAAGAGTTGGACAATACTGGTATATCGGATATCAGTAAAAAAAAGCCTATGTCGAACATCCCTTGTTTAGAGGGTAGAAGATTAGGATCAAAATTGATACAATCACCTAATAAAATGTTTTATCACCATTTAGGTGAAGAAAATTTTGCCCTGACCACAACTTTATGTCCCAGATGCAATCAGCTAAGGTTTGAAGCGCTCCACTGGTGTCTGGGAACACAGGAAGATAAATCTGCACGTCATCTGCATAGCAATGAAAGGCTAAGCTGTGTCTGGCTTTGATGGACCCCGGTGGCAACGTGTAGAGCAAGCGAGAACAACAGTGGCCCCAAGATGGAGCCTTGAGGCACTCCACAAAAAACAGAGGCAACATAGGAAGATAAATCACAGATCATTACAGAAAAAGTTCTGTTTGACAGATACGCTTCAAACCGTTTCAGTGCAGTACCCCGAATACTGACGCACTGATCAAGGCGAGACAGAAAGATTGAATGGTCCACCGTGTCAAATAAGTCCAGTAACACTGTTGGTAAAAAAAGCCAATGTCAAACATCCCTAGTTTGGAGTTTTAAGGGTTAAACGGTTGCTGCAGATTCAGGTCTCTGTCTGCAGCTTCAGGGGCAGCCAGCAGAGGTCAGTAAATGATCGGGTGTTATGAGTCTTTTGATGTTATTTCTATTTTTGAACACAGGTGTTGAGACAGACACCCTGTTACCGGTCAGAAGGAACCCTCTCAGAACCTGGAGGGTCCCGGATGTGGCTGACGCTCACCTGCTGCTGTAGCTGAGCTCTCAGGGCCTCCAGTTCCCGGTTGGTCCGGTCTCTGTCCAGGTCCAGAGAGCTCTGCTGGTGCTGCGCCTGCTGTCTCAGAGAGGAAAGCTCCGCCTCTTTCTCCCGAGCGGAGCGGAGCAGCACATCTCGCTCCGCCTGCAGAGCCGCCAGGCTGCTGCTCACCTGAGACCCCTCCTGCACAACATCACACACAAATACACGTTGAACAGACCGACGCGCGGTGCGCCTTTAACTTGCCGTGTCCAGCATCGTTCCGTGAACATGGAAGCTGAGGAGGTTTTCTGTGGATGACGTGCACCTTGGAGGTGACTGCAACCTCGGACCTGATTCACTGAGCGAGTCAACAGGAACTGGGTCACATGTGATCCGTGTTCATGGACACAGCTGGTACAAAAAATACTATGAACTTCAGCATCTAACTAAGTTTTATTCATTTAAATTAGTCTGTATTTATCCTTAACTGCTATCACATTTTGTATTTACTTATTAACTTAATTATTTAAATTGCTTATTTATTTTTATTTATTTGTTATTTTATTATTTTTTTATTGTGTCATTTTTTGTTCATTCATTATTTTTTTCATTTATGTAATTTTATTAATTTATCTCTACTTATTCATTCATCTATCTATTTTTTTAATTCAATTTTTATTAACTTTTTCAGAAAGCAGATCATGATACTTCTGGCATGTACAAACTAATATCCTATGAGCTTATTACAATATTGTATTTCCCTTCTGGAATAAATAAAGAATTTTTCATTTAATTTATTTTAAGATGTTAACTTTCTATCATTGATCCTTTTATGTATTTTTAAACATGTTGAATTTATTGTTTGTAGACGTTTTGAGGTTTTTTTCCAGTTATTTTTATCCCTCCAGTGTTTCCACCATATCTATCTATCCATACATCTATACATACATACATACATTTATACATACATACATACACACACATACAATATATATATATATATATATATATATATATATATATATATATATATATATATATATATATATATATATATATATAAATAAAATGTAATCAGGTGTAAATAGGTGTAATCAGATGTAATCAGGTGTAAACAGGTGTAATCAGGTGTAAATAGGTGTAATCAGATGTAAACAGGTGTAATCAGGTGTAAATAGGTGTAATCAGGTGTAATCAGGTGTAATCAGGTGTAATCAGGTGTAAATAGGTGTAAACAGGTGTAATCAGATGTAATTAGATGTAATCAGGTGTAATCAGGTGTAATCAGGTGTAAACAGGTGTAATCAGGTGTAAATAGGTGTAATCAGGTGTAATCAGGTGTAATCAGGTGTAATCAGGTGTAATCAGATGTAATCAGGTGTAAACAGATGTAAACAGGTGTAATCAGGTGTAAATAGGTGTAATTAGGTGTAATCAGGTGTAAATAGATGTAATCAGGTGTAATCAGGTGTAAATAGGTGTAATCAGGTGTAATCAGGTGTAAATAGGTGTAATCAGGTGTAAATAGGTGTAATCAGGTGTAATCAGGTGTAAATAGGTGTAATCAGGTGTAAATAGGTGTAATCAGGTGTAATCAGGTGTAATCAGGTGTAATCAGGTGTTATTAGGTGTAATCAGGTGTAATCAGTGTAACAGGTGTAATCAGGTGTAATCAGGTGTAATCAGGTGTAATCAGGTGTAATCAGGTGTAATCAGGTGTAATCAGGTGTTATTAGGTGTAATCAGGTGTAAATAGGTGTAATCAGGTGTAAATAGGTGTAATCAGGTGTAATCAGGTGTAATCAGGTGTAATCAGGTGTAATCAGGTGTAATCAGGTGTTATTAGGTGTAATCAGGTGTAATCAGGTGTAATCAGGTGTAATCAGGTGTAATCAGGTGTAAATCAGGTGTAATCAGGTGTAAATAGGTGTAATCAGGTGTAATCAGGTGTAATCAGGTGTGAGGACGGTGTATCTACCTGCTCCTTGTCCTGCAGCGAGCTGTGAAGCAGGGCCAGCTGCGCTCTCTGCTCCAGCAGCTCGTTATTCAGACGATCCACCTCCTGCTGCTGCTGACTCGTCTGATCGGGAGACACGTCGTCAATAATTAGATAATAATCAGAACTTCGGCGGGTTGGACGGTACGCGGTGACCTCAGCGGCAGGATGACGACTCACCTTCGCTCGCTGATCCTGCCGCAGATTCTCCAGCTCAGTCTGCAGCTGCTGTCTGGCTCTCAGGTAATCCTCCTTCTCCTGCTTGGTGGTGGACAGCGTCCTCACCGTCTCCGCGTTCTGGAGGACAAACGGAGACGTCAGTGTGTCCGCGGGGCGCCTCAGGGCTGGAGGGGGGGGGGCGGCCGTACCTCCCCACCAACATCATCAACGCGGCTGACACCACCTCTGCTCCTCTCTCCTCAACCTAACAAAAACGAAACCCTACACCCCACCCTCCACCCGAACAGAGAAGAGAAGAAAAGAAGAGAGACCTTTTCCCAAGAGATAATACCATCTACGCGGGGGGGGCGGAGCACCCCCCTCCTCCCCCTTTATACGATCTGAACCCCCACCATGGCCACTTTGGTGCGGAGCGCTCCACCCCCACCCCCAGGGGCCCCCGTTCGCCATCCCCAACCTCCTCCTGGATGCGACGGAACTACACCTCCAGAGAAAGGAGCCGCGGGTCTCGCCCTCCTTCAACCGCCGGGCTGGCACCACCTCGCCCGCCTCTCCTCTGCCAGTAAACAGAGCTCCACACCCTGACCCGACCTAACCAGAGATGACAAGATAAGGGTGGATTTTTCTATGAGGTGGGGGAATACCGGCTGGGGGGGGGGGGGGTCGGGGTCGGCCTCCTTGTCCCGATTTAGGCCCCCCCTTGGCCCCCTGGGCGCCTCGTTGGCGCTCCACCCCCCCCCCCCCGTTCTCCTCGTTCTCCACCCCACCACCTCCTTTTGCCTGTGTCCTTCCCCACCCCCCTCCAGACGGTCCACCTGAGCCCTGAGCTCCGTCACACAGCGCTGAGCCTGAGGAGGAGGGGAGGAGGTGGAGGAGGAGGAGGAGGAGGAGGAGGGAGGAGGTGGAGGAGGAGGAGGAGGAGGAGGAGGAGGAGGAGGAGGAGGAGGAGGAGGAGGAGGAGGAGGAGGAGGAGGGGGAGGAGGAGGAGGAGGAGGTGGAGGAAGAGAAGGAGGAGGAGAGCAGGTGGAGGAGGAGGAAGAGGAGGAGGAGAGGAGGAGGAGGAGGAGGAGGAGGAGCAAGAGGAGGAGGTAGAGGAAGAGGTGGAGGAGCAGGTGGATGAAGAGAAGGAGGAGGAGGAGGAGGTGGAGGAGGAGGAGGAGGAGGAGGAGGAGGAGGAGGAGGAGGTGGAGCAGGTGGAGAAGGAGGAGGAAGAGGAGGAGGTGGAGGAAGAGGAGGAGGAGGAGAGGAGGAGGAGGAGGAAGAGGAGGAGGAGGAGGAGGTGGAGGAGGAGGAGGAGGAGGAGGAGGAGGAGGAGGAGGAGGAGGAGGAGGAGGAGGAGGAGGAGAGGAGGAGGAGGAGGAGGAGGAGGAGGAGGAGGAGGTGGAGGAGGAGGTAGGAGGAAGAGGTGGAGGAGCAGGTGGAGGAGGAGGAAGAGGAGGAGGAAGAGGAGGAGGTGGAGGAGCAGGTGGATGAAGAGAAGGAGGAGGAGCAGGTGGAGGAGGTAGAGGAAGAGGAAGAGGTGGAGGAGGAGGAGGAGAAGTAGAAGGAGGAGGAGGAGGAGGTGGAGGAGGGAGCAGGTGGAGGAGGAGGAGAAGGAGGAGGAGGAGGAGGTGAAGGAGCAGGTGGATGAAGAGGAGGAGGTGGAGCAGGTGGAGGAGGTAGAGGAAGAGGAAGAGGTGGAGGAGGTGGAGGAGAAGTAGAAGGAGGAGAATGAGGAGGTGGAGGAGGAGGAGGAGGAGGAGGAGGAGGAGGTGGAGGAGGAGGAAGAGGAGGAGAAGGAGGAGGAGAAGGAGGAGGAAGAGGAGCAGTAAGAGGGGAGGAGGCGGAGGATGAGGAGGAGGTGGAGGAAGAGGAGGAGGAGGAGCTGGGAGGACCGGACCCAGCTCTGATCCGGTCCAGGTCTCAGACCCGGATCCGGTCCAGATCTCAGACCCGGATCCGGTCCAGGTCTCAGACCCGGACCCGGTCCAGGTCTCAGACCCTGAGGTAAAGTCCGGGACGTACCTCGGTCTTGATGAGCTGCAGTTCTGGTCTCAGGACCTCCAGCTCCCTCCTCAGAGTCTCGTTGTCCGGCTCCACCTGCTCCGCCGGAGCTTCGGGTGCGGCCATCTGGCTGAGCAGGAAGTACTGCAGACATGAGAACCTCCGTGAGCGCCGGTGCAGCCGGTCGGGACCTGCTGGGGGGAACGTGGCGTACCTGCGGGATCTGAGCCGCCTCCCTGACCTCCGGCTGAGGCTCCGCCTCCTCCTCCTCCTGCTGCTCCTCCGTGGGCATCACCACCACCGGCTTCTTATACTCGGCCAAAGCGGCGGCTCGGAGGAAGTTCGGAGGAGCCTGCGGAGTCGGAGCCAAACAGACAAGGATTAGCGAACCGACGCAGTCGCAGGAGGAATTCCAGAGGGGGGGGGACGTACGTCTGGGAGGTCGGGGATCTGGATGACGCTTTTGAAGAACTCCATCTCTCTGGCTCTGTTGAAGAACTGCGTCAGGCTGCAAAGAAGACGTCTGGGATTATCAGCAGGTTCCACTGGATTAAACAGCGATGCACGATAAGAAAAACTCCACCGATACCGATAACCGATACTTTTCTGCTTCTCATGCCCGATACCGATAGCCGATACTTTTCTGCTTCTTAATAACGATACCGATAACCGCTACTTTTCTGCTTCTCATGCCAGATACCGAAAACCGATACTTTTCTGCTTCTCATTACCGATACCGATAACTGATACTTTTCTGCTTCTCATGCCCGATACAGATACCGATAACCGATACTTTTCTGCTTCTCATTACCGATACCGATAACTGATACTTTTCTGCTTCTTATTAACAATACCGATAACCGATACTTTTCTGCTTCTCATTACCGATACCGATAACCGCTACTTTTCTGCTTCTTATTAACAATACCGATAACCGCTACTTTTCTGCTTCTCATTACCGATACCGATAACCGCTACTTTTCTGCTTCTCATTACCGATACGATAACCGCTACTTTTCTGCTTCTCATGCCCCATACCGATACCTGATACTTTTCTGCTTCTCATGCCCGATACAGATACCGATAACCGATACTTTTCTGCTTCTCATTACCGATACCGATAACTGATACTTTTCTGCTTCTCATGCCCGATACAGATACCGATAACCGATACTTTTCTGCTTCTCATTACCGATACCGATAACCGCTACTTTTCTGCTTCTCATTACCGATACCGATAACCAATACTTTTCTGCTTCTTATTAACAATACCGATAACCGATACTTTTCTGCTTCTCATTACCGATACCGATAACCGCTACTTTTCTGCTTCTCATTACCGATAACGATAACCGCTACTTTTCTGCTTCTCATGCCCGATACCGATAACCGATACTTTTCTGCTTCTCATGCCCGATACCGATAACCGATACTTTTCTGCTTCTCATGCCCGATACCGAAAACCGATACTTTTCTGCTTCTCATGCCCGATACCGAAAACCGATACTTTTCTGCTTCTCATTACCGATACCGATAACCAATACTTTTCTGCTTCTCATTACCGATACGAAAACCGATATTTTTCTGCTTCTCATACCGATACCGATAACCGATACTTTTCTGCTTCTCATGCCTGATACCGATAACCGATACTTTTCTGCTTCTCATTACCGATACCGATAACCGATACTTTTCTGCTTCTCATGCCCGATACCGATGCTTTTCTGCTTCTCATGCCCGATACCGAAAACCGATACTTTTCTGCTTCTCATTACCGATACCGATAACCGATACTTTTCTGCTTCTCATTACCGATACCGATAACCGATACTTTTCTGCCTCTCATTACCGATACCGATATCGATAACCGATACTTTTTTGCTTCTCATTACCGATACCGATAACGGATAAGTTCATATTTTAACATTTTATATAATCTTCATATAACCTGCAGTTTGTGCTCTGGATGCAGCAACGATATTAAGGTGATATTTAAGTAGCTCTGCTTAATCTATATCAGCAAAAGAAAAAAAAAAGTTTAGGCTCTTTAAATGTTTTTTGTTGTTGTTGTTGTTGTTTTTTTTCATATAATCACAAAAATGTGGTTCCCACGCACCACGACACAAACAAAACACAGCTTTCCATGGGTTGGTTAACTGGTTAATCTTGTTGACAACTGTTTTATTATCATTTGTATCATGATTATCTTTATTGTTGTGATAATTATCATGGTTATTGTCAAAATTATTATTATTATTATTATCATTATTATACCCACTATCAATATCATAACCATTTTCACTGTAACAATGATAATTATTACTCCTTTTATTATGTTGATACTTATTAATATCATTCTTATTACAACTTTCATCACCACTAATTTAAAACTATTTTTGTCGATATAAAAATGAATACGGTCATTTATTAACTTTGCTTTTCTCTCTGATGATGCTTTCTTTATTCATTTATCTTTCAATGATCAGATTATTATTAATCATCTAATCTATTATCTAATAATTATCTGTGCCACTCAAACAACTGCTGATATGTTTGTATGTATATATATATTTTTATTTTTATTTTTTCCTCTCTCTCCTTCTCTTCTTTTTACCTAACCCTCTACAGTACACATCATGATGCCAGTGAGAAAAAAAATGTTTGGAATGTTTTTATGACTTAAAATAGACTAAATACTCATAATTTAAAGGTACAGTATGTAAAAAATCAAAGGTCAGTGGCAGAAAAATGTGATATATAATTCAAAACTGTGTTTCTATTAATGTGTAATCGCTGCACCAGAACAGCTGTTATACGTTTATTTTCTTAGAATGAGTCATTTATATCTACTTGCTGGGTGGTGCACACATGGAGGCTGCCATATTTGTTCCACCATTTTTACTACGGTGTCCCTGAATGGACAAAATGATGTGTGTGAAGTGAGAACTTTGAACTTTAAAACTGCTGTAGCAGCTTTGTTTAATGGGAGTTAGAGACCGTTTGGGATCAGTAACGACTTTAAAGACATAAAATAGTTCCTCATCGTACAGTCACAGCTGCACCTGAGACCCTGATACACTCACAGATGAAAACATCTTCATGTCAGGGAGAATTTTGGCCACTAACGGCCACCGTACATTCACAACAGTGCTGGAATATGAAGTCATTTAAAAGAAAAACATCTTTTCTTTCAAATACCCATCTTTTCCACTAGATGTCAGTAATTCTTACATACTGTACCTTTAAAGCCAATATCGGCTGATACCGATACCGAGCCAATGATATCGTTCATCATTAGGTTTTAACAAACAACAATAAATAGAAATCACTCGACCTTATGAAGAGGTCTCGGAATCTCTCTCGATGTCCGAGCAGAACTTCCGGAGCGATGCCTGCGGAGCGGATAATGATGCGTTCAGGGTCCAATCTGACACCAGGTTGCTTTTGAAATGAAAACTGTCATGGCCGACTCACGGCTGTGAAGCTTGAACAGCAGCCGCACGGAGAAGTGGTAGAGGAAGCTGCAGTCCAGGATGAGGGGGATGAGGGGGGTCAGCCGGCACTTCCCCGCCGGGGTGGTGGACTTGGCTCCGTTCGCATCCAGCTGACGCAGAACTGTAAACAACAACAACAACAACACAACAAACGTTACATTCAAGGAGGTTCGGTTTCCAGGTTCTCCAGCGAGACGCAGATTTACATTTAACAGACAGATTATGAACAGGATTATAGATTATCAGCTCCACCTGCTCAAATAAAACAAATATCTAACCAGCCAATCACACGCCAGCAATGACGTCTCCCAGTAAGACCAGTAGACACTCATCTATGGTTCCTCTCCAGCAGACTGGATCACTGTACTGGTCTTTAACTGGAACAGCATCAACCAGCTGCAGCTCATCTAGATGCTGCTGGAGTCTTAATCAGGACTAGAAGACCTGAACACTCCACACCAGTAACAGATTTATACTGGTTTCCAGTTTATACTGGTTTCAAGTTTATACTGATTTCCTGTTTACACTGGTTTCCTGTTTACACTGGTTTCCAGTTTACACTGGTTTCCAGTTTACACTCTTTTCCACTTTACACTGGTTTCAAGTTTATACTGGTTTCCAGTTTACACTCTTTCCACTTTACACTGGTTTCCTGTTTACACTGGTTTCCACTTTACACTGGTTTCCTGTTTACACTGGTTTCAAGTTTATACTGGCTTTACACTCTTTCCACTTTACACTGGTTTCAAGTTTATACTGGTTTGCAGTTTACACTCTTTTCCACTTTACACTGGTTTCCTCTTTACACTGGTTTCCTGTTTACACTGGTTTCAAGTTTATCCTGGTTTCCAGTTTGTACTGGTTTCCAGTTTATACTGGTTTCAAGTTTATCCCGGTTTCCAGTTTGTACTGGTTTCCTGTTTCTGCTGGTTTCCTGTTTATACTGGTTTCTAGTTTATACTGGTTTCAAGTTTATCCTGGTTTCCAGTTTATACTGGTTTCCTGTTTATACTGGTTTCCTGTTTCTGCTGGTTACCAGTTTATACTGGTTTCCAGTCAGAGAATAGATCCTTAAATCCTGCTGATGGTCTAAAAATCCCAGATTGGTTCAGGTCCAGAATCCATCTGAAATGTTCTGAGTCTAAACCCAACAGGACTCTTAGATCTAAGAACCCGGGTCAGCTAGTCCAGACCAGAGTCCAGACCAGACCAGAATCCAGACCAGACTAGAATCCAGGCCAGAGTCCAGACCAGAGTCCAGACTCAAGTCCAGACCAGAATCCAGACCAGAGTCCAGACCCAAGACCAGACCAGAATCCAGACCAGACTAGAATCCAGGCCAGAATCCAGACCAGAGTCCAGACCAGGCCAGAATCCAGACCAGAGTCCAGACCAGACCAGAATCCAGACCAGACCAGAATCCAGACCAGACTAGAATCCAGGCCAGAATCCAGACCAGACTAGAATCCAGGCCAGAATCCAGACCAGAGTCCAGACTCAAGTCCAGACCAGAGTCCAGACCAGAGTCCAGACTCAAGTCCAGACCAGAATCCAGACCAGAGTCCAGACCAGAGTCCAGACCAGAATCCAGACCAGAGTCCAGACTCAAGTCCAGACCAGAATCCAGACCAGAGTCCAGACTCAAGTCCAGACCAGAGTCTAGACCAGAGTCCAGACTCAAGTCCAGACCAGAATCCAGACCAGAGTCCAGACTCAAGTCCAGACCAGAGTCCAGACCAGAGTCCAGACTCAAGTCCAGACCAGAATCCAGACCAGAGTCCAGACCAGAGTCCAGGCCAGAGTCCAGACTAGAGTCCAGACCAGAGTCCAGACCAGACTAGAACCAGACCAGAGTCCAGACCAGAGTCCAGACTCAAGTCCAGACCAGAATCCAGACCAGAGTCCAGACCAGAGTCCAGGCCAGAGTCCAGACTAGAGTCCAGACCAGAGTCCAGACCAGACTAGAACCAGACCAGAGTCCAGACCAGAGTCCAGACCAGAGTCCAGACTAGAGTCCAGACCAGAGTCCAGACCAGAGTCCAGACCAGAATCCAGACCAGAATCCAGACCAGAGTCCAGACTCAAGTCCAGACCAGAGTCCAGACCAGAGTCCAGACTCAAGTCCAGACCAGAATCCAGACTCAAGTCCAGACCAGAATCCAGACCAGAGTCCAGACCAGAGTCCAGGCCAGAGTCCAGACTAGAGTGCAGACCAGAGTCCAGACCAGACCAGAGTCCAGACCAGAGTCCAGACCAGAGTTCAGACCAGAATCCAGACCAGAATCCAGACCAGAGTCCAGGCCAGAGTCTAGACCAGAGACCAGACCAGAATCTAGACCAGACTAGAACCAGACCAGAATCCAGACCAGACTAGAACCAGACCAGAATCCAGGCCAGAGTCCAGGCCAGAGTCCAGACCAGAGTCCAGACTAGAATCCAGACCAGAGTCCAGACCAGAGTCCAGACCAGAGTCCAGACCAGAGTCCAGACCAGAGTCCAGACCAGAATCCAGACCAGACTAGAATCCAGGCCAGAGTCCAGACCAGAGTCCAGACCAGACTAGAACCAGACCAGAGTCCAGACCAGAGTCCAGACCAGAGTCCAGACCAGAGTCCAGACCAGAATCCAGACCAGACTAGAATCCAGGCCAGAGTCCAGACCAGAGTCCAGACCAGACTAGAACCAGACCAGAGTCCAGACCAGAGTCCAGACCAGAGTCCAGACCAGAGTCCAGACCAGAGTCCAGACCAGAGTCCAGACCAGAACAAACCACCTCTGATGAAACGTCTCCATCTGCGGTGAAACGTTTCTCGTCTCTGTGAAATCTTCATCTTTGACCTCAGCAGCTGCTTCTTTCAATCATTTTCATTTAATTTAGTTAGTTTATATTATTTTATTACGATGAACCTGCTTTTGTTTTTCTTTTCATGCTTTTAAACGCGTTTCTTTCCCACCAGTGATGCTTCTAACGTTTTATGTAAAGCACTTAAACGTCTCATACATGAAGTAAACCTGCTTTTTCTACATGCTGCTTTTCCTGACATGATAACTGTGTGACAGAGAATCAGGACGAGGAATTTAAAGTTTTTCCACTCTGAGAAGCAGTAAAACAGGTCTGAGATGTTCTTACTTACCGGTTTCAGCCATCTTCAGTCCAGCATCCAGATAATCCAGCAGCTCCTGCGTCATGTCCAACCTGCAACACATCACCGGTGATGTAGCGCTGACATGAAGCGGCACGTTTGATCCGCTAGCAGAGATCCAGACGGGAACTCACACTTTGGTCATGTCAGTCCCTGCTTCCCTCTCCAGCGTCTCATCGCTGGCCTCCAGGTTTCCGGGAATCACTTTGTGCTGTGGGGGAGGCAGCGGAGTTTAACCGTGCACGCACACGGATGCTGCAGAGACCACGTACACTATAGTACCAAAAGTATTCGCTCACCCATCCTAGTCACCGAAACCAGGTGTTCCATCACGTCCATGCCCACAGGTGTGTAAATGCAGCAGCTCGGCATGCAGACTGCTTTTACAAACATTTCTGAACACTGCAAAACTCAAATATATATTAGTATATTTCTAGTCAAAATATCTCATCACGCTCAAAATAAGACAAAATCCAAAACAAAAAATAAAGAAAAAAGTATCTTTTTTTAAAACTTATTTTAAGAGCGGCCAAGATTTTTTGCTTTTAATAAGAAAAACAAATCTGTCAATGGAACAAGGAAACTTTTCTTGATAAGATTTCTTGAAATAAGATGCATTTGTCTTAAAACAAGTTCCTTTATCTCACTTAAATGTGTCACTTTAGGGGATTTTGTCATATTTTGAATGTGATAAGAAATTTTGACTAGAAATTTAAAAATATATACTTGGTAAGATTTGAGTTTTGCAGAGCACATGAGTATAAAAATAAATATTTAAAAATCTACAACAGAATTACTGCTTTTTACTGAGCTGATATCAAAGCATTCAATCAAATCGATATCAAATTGCAACCCAGAGAATCGAAATTGAATTGAATTGTGAGATTCTTAACAATACCCAGCCCTAATGGAATGGGTTTCCATGGCGACCAGCTGCATCCATCCACACATCACCAAGTGCGATGCAAAGCGTGGATGCAGTGGTGGAAAGCAGTGGAGGCGTTCTCTGGAGGGACCAATCACGCTTCTCCATCTGCAATCTGACGGAGGAGTCTGGGTTTGGTGGTTGCCAGGACAACGGTACGTGTCTGACTGCATTGTACCAAGTGTAAAGTTCGGTGGAGGAAGCATTATGGTGTGGGGTTGTTTTTCAGGAGCTGGGCTTGGCCCCTTAGGGCACGGTCTCACGGGTTTCCTCAAACGAACTAGACTTGAGCGATCTGGATTCTCACAGCAGGGGTCCGACAAGTCTGCGTGGTCTCATGGTGGTTTTCGGAAACGTTTTGAGCACGAAACCGTCGTCATCACGCCGTGACGCAAATATAAAGCTACGGCAAAACTCCAGTCCAGCTGGTGGCACTAATGGTCACTACCTACTCACGAGTCTGTCCCTTAAAGACAGAGACAAACAAGCGTTTACTGCAGCTGCGGACAGCGTGGACGCTGGACTGCTGGTCCACCTGTTGATCGTTTTTCTGCAACAATTAATTCATCTCCAGTCATCGGAGAGTCGAAAGTACGAGCAAAGGAGAGAAGAAAGTGCTGCTGTGGTAGAATATGCAGTAGTTAGACATAATGTGCCGTACAGCCTTTTCCCCTCTCTACCCCCCCTGCCCCCGTTGCGCCGGCCTCTTCCACCCGCCCCGTTCTGACAGCTGTGCCGGACTTTTGGCGCGGTCGCATGACGCGAAAACTACAAATCTAATCCCTTTTCTGGACTTGGGAAGGTTTTAATCGTGACAAAAGAGTCCATGTGATCCTGCGCTTAGTTCCAGTGAAAGGAACTCTGAATGCTTCAGCATAACAAGACATTCTGGACAATTCCATGTCCCAACTTTGTGGGACCAGTTTGGAGCTGGTCCCTTCCTCTTCCAACATGACTGTGCACCAAAAAGCAGGTCCATGAAGACCTGGATGCAGAGTCTGGTGTGGAGGAACTGGACAGAGTCCTGACCTGAACCCCATAGAACAGCTTTGGGATGGATCAGAGCGGAGACTGAGAGCCAGGCCTTCTGGTCCAACATCAGTGTGACCTCACAAATGTGCTTCTGGAAGATGGTCAAAGATTCCCAGAAACACTCCTAAACCTTGTGGACAGCCTTCCCAGAAGATGAAGCTGTTCTAGCTGCAAAGGTGGACCAACGTCATCCTGAACCCGACGGATCAGGAATGATGTTACTGAAGCTCAGATGTGAGTCACGGTGAGACGATACTTTTAGCAATATGGTGTGTATCTGATCCCCACAAGGATAAATATGGTGCATCCATCACAGGAGGAAAATCAGTTCTGAAGACCAAACCGATCCCCTTCAACCAATCAGACTTACCTTAGCATGGAACTCCATTTTCAGGTGGAGGAACTTAGCAGCCAAAGCTACGATGTGACCGTAGCGATCGTGCAGGTTTCCCTGAGGAAAACACGTTTTCATGCATTTTACAGGAAATGAAGATAATCTGCAGCTTCACACGAGCAGCTACTCACCCACAGGACCCCCATGTCCCGCATGGTCCGGCTGTGCCGGTGGGAGTCCACAACAGCCTGAGGAGCAGATGAGAGCTGAAGACACCACGAGGAGGAGGAGGAGGAGGAGGAGGAAAACGGACATTTGACCTACGTTTCTGTGTCCATCCCGGAGAACCTTGTGCACCAGGTAGCAGACCTTCCAGCTCACCATGGAGTGGCTGGACAGAGGCAGGTTCACGATGTAGGACCAGAAGGTGGTGGCTCCGCCTTCTTTGTGAGTTCCCATGATGATGTCATCACAGACGTTAAGGAAGCTGCATCACTGCTCCCAGCGAAGATGAGAGACAGACAGGAACGCCTCAGGTTCCACCTGGAACCACGTTTCCATGGTTCCAGATGAGGGATCCACTGATTTTTTTTTTTTTTTTTTTAGAGCCGATACCTATACCGATATTTTCTCATCAGCCTCAGTCAATGACCAATTACCTGACAATATCTGGGGCTGATACTGCATCTAACTCCCAAATTAATATAATGAAGGACACAATGGAAAGTAATTTTACAACTTTTAATGTAAAAAAACACTTAAACAGTGCTCTTGTAAGCAAATATTAAATAGAAAGATTAAAGGTTTGATACAGATATATACACTACTCATAAAAAGTTAAGGATATTTGGCTTTTTGTATGATGTCAGAATGAATTTTAAAATCCCTTAGTTTATTTAAATCCACCTGTTCTCAGCTGCATTTACGTAGATTTTATTCTAAAGTTGAAATCCGCACATCTCTATATTCTCTCTTTTTAATCATAAATGTTTTTAATTTTTAATAATGCTTCTAATTTTTTTTATCCCCCCCCCCCCCCCCTTTTGCACCCTGCTGTAATGCTTATAATGTTTTATGTAAAGCACTTTGAATTGTCCTGTACATAAAATGTGCTGTACAAATAAACTTGTCTTGCCTAAAATCCACTAAAACCTTTCCAGATGAACTGAATTAAACTTTCTCTAAACTTTTCAGTGCACATGTACATTGTTCAGTGGTTAAATATTTATTCTGCATATCGACCTGACATTTTGGCCGATGCCGATACCAACAAAATAGCAAATATCCTAAAATATTGGCTGGCTGATGTATCAGTCTATGTATAAGTTAATCCAGACGAGGAATGACGCTGAAGTTTCTTACAGCTTCCTACAACAGCTGCTTCAAATCATAAAAATGTGGCTCTTATCAAATATGAACAAATCCATATATACAGTATCTATCTATATATATATATATATGTTTATATATATATATATATTTCCGCTACGTTATCTATCCGGGTATCTGTTCTTTGTCCAAATCCTACCAGACATGTTGGAAATTAACTGCTGTTTGGACATCTTCTTTGTATTGCTTGACTCTATAGAGTAAAAAAACCAATCTGACCATTTTTTTCTGATACAAGACGACTTTTGTCCTGACACCCGTCTCTGAGGACGAGGCCCGAATCAATGGATTACATCTGATAAGCATTTTCTTTGGATGGAGCTTTTAATTCCTTGTTAATTCATGACGAAAAACCATTTTAGTCTAAGTAGAGCACAATTTTGTTTAATAACTAAGTTTCTATACAGCTCAGTCTGGTCCAGGATGGTGGGGAGGCTGAAGGCCAGTCCATCCCAGACAGATACCAGTTCACCCAGCATGCGTGTGTTTGGGCAGTGGGAGGAATCCTGGACGGATATAAGCTGAAAGGATACTGCGCACATACTTCTCTTTGGGCGGGACTTCAGCAGAGGAGACGGTTTTACTGATGCTGTGAAGCTGAAACAAACAAACCTGTTAAAATGGCTCCGTTTTCCAGCAGGTGGAGGTTAAACCTCTCAGACAAGCATACAACACGGACCCAGATCTACCCGGCAACATCCAAAACCCCGAGTCCATGTCACAGATACTTATTATCCTGCTAGATGTACAGTCGTCCCCAAAATTATCCATCCCCTCCAATTAAAAGAGGCTAAATTCACAATAGTAATTCAAATAACAAGAAACTAAAGAAACTAATAAGAAATAAAAATTTACAAAATCACAATTTAGTGAAATAAAGTGTTTCTTTTGAATTGTGATTAGAAATAATATTTTTTAAAAATAAAAATAAACCAAACTAGCCCAGACACATTACAGCATCTTTCCCATGAACATGGACCAACATACCTGTCAGCAGGTGCAGACGTCTGATTGGACGTTACAGAAACACCTGATTGCAGTGATTGAATCAAAGTTTTGCTCAACAAAATTTTAGCTTCGAAGCTCCATCATTCTTGTTTACTTGTTTTATTTTCTGTTTGTTTTTAATATTTCTTTTGAACTACAATTCAAAACCAGTGTCATGATTTTAATAGATTTTTATTTATTATTTTTGTAAATCTCAACTTATTTCACTGACAGATGATTTTTTTCCTTCTTTAATTGGAGGGTGTGAATAATTATGAGGACGGCTGAAGCTTCAGCTTCCATTCACCAGCTTTTATAAGCAAAATAACGTGATAAAAGCGACTCTGGTGTCGGATAAGTCAGAATAATTCACATGTAGTTCCAGGTGGCCCTTTTTATCTACGGATCAAGATGTACGGTTTTTTCCAGCTGGATGGGAAATGAAAACGATTCTTTCATCTCTAAAATAAAAAAAAACATTTTGTGTCCACAGAATGAAGGAAATAAAAAAGACTCACCTGCTGTTTCCCAAACTGTTCTTTCTCCGCAGCCAAAGCCTTTTCCGTCTTATTCTCACTTTTATTCTTCGTCTTGCTCATGTTGTCCCGTTAAAATCAGATTATTAATCCAAAATGATCCCAGTCCGAGTTCCAGCTCCAGTCAAAGCCAAACCGACACTTTAAAATCAGCTTTTATCAAATCTGCAGGAGAGTCAGCACTTCAAATAAAACCACCGACGCGTTCACGTCTAAAAACATTTAATCCAGAGACCATACAAGTCAGAGAGGACTGGCAGTCACACGGCAGGTCTGGAGGCAGTGGAACTGGAAAGACTGCTTCAGGACACGCCACCCACCAGCCCAGTAGGACTGGTTCCACACCTCCACACAATGCAGGCCTTCAAGGACCTTCAAGGACCTGCAGCCTCAACATCCACAGTTCCAGTCACACACTGATCACATTAGGAAGTTACGTCTAAAATAACACTGATAGTGATGGAGCAACTTTTTCTCCGATAGCAGCTTTTATTCTTCATCACTGGTAAATCCTGAACACGGTTTAAATGTGGGTGGGGCCGTGGCGTGGGCAGGGTTTGGGTGGAGTTTCACTCATCTGTGGGAAAAAAACCCAAAACCATTAAACTCTTCCACCCTTCACGCCACACCCGCTCACACAAAGACACCCTGGAGGGGCGTACGGAGCCAGAGCAGCGTGAAACTCCTCTACCTGGAGTATGGAGGTGTGTGGGTGTGGGGGGCTCAGAGTGGGCTGCCACCAGCTGCTGCTCTCTGATGCAGCCGTGAGCAGCCGGGACTCGTCCAACAGCTGCTGCAGCGAGCGGGACGGGTGATCGTCCCCCTGAGGAGACACGGAGAGAGCAGACTCGTGACTCCTGCACATCTGAAACACGCGTGTTGTTCCTCCGAAGGGTTAAAAACATGCAGAAGACAAGGTGTGAAAACAGCCACTGCAGGGAATCATTGCCTCCAGCTGTGAAATCGTTCAGCCACTGCTTCTGCTACCGAGTTTGAAGCAGCACGACTCAACTTTAGCGCTACCTAGCAACAGCTAATCCCCCTTCATCATCATCATCATCATCATCCCATCTCTTCTCTGAGATCTCCCACATGTAAAATTCATTCTGATGTTGACTCTTGTCCAAGCGGCAACCTCCGGTGGACAAATGTGAAGCTGGAAGTCTTGAAAATCTGCAGTTCCCTCGTCATCTACTAGAGGCTGCAAAAGGGAGTCAATCACCAAACACCCCCATGTTAAAAAGGAGAAATAAACATGTTTACAGGAGAAATAAACATGTTTACAGCAGAAATAAACAGGTTTAAAGCAGAAATAAACATGTTTCACAGCAGAAACAAACATATTTACAGCAGAAATAAACATGTTTACAGGAGAAATAAACATGTTTACAGGAAAAATAAACATGTTCACAGCAGAAATAAACATGTTTACAGGAGAAATAAACATTGTCACAACAGAAATAAACATGTTTACAGGAGAAATAAACATGTTCACAACAGAAATAAACATGTTCACAGCAGAAATAAACATGTTTACAGCAGAAACAAACATGTTTACAGCAGAAATAAACATGTTTACAGCAGAAATAAACATGTTCACAGCAGAAATAAACATGTTTACAGGAGTAATAAACATGTTCACAGCAGAAATAAACATGTTTACAGGAAAAGTAAACATGTTCACAACAGAAATAAACATGTTTACAGGAGAAATAAACATGTTCACAACAGAAATAAACATGTTCATAGCAGAAATAAACATGTTTACAGCAGAAATAAACATGTTCACAGCAGAAACAAACATGTTTACAGCAGAAATAAACATGTTTACAGCAGAAATAAACATGTTCACAGCAGAAATAAACATGTTTACAGGAGTAATAAACATGTTCACAGCAGAAATAAACATGTTTACAGGAAAAGTAAACATGTTTACAGGAAAAGTAAACATGTTCACAGCAGAAATAAACATGTTTACAGGAGAAATAAACATGTTCACAACAGAAATAAACATGTTTACAGCAGAAATAAACATGTTTACAGCAGAAATAAACATGTTCACAGCAGAAATAAACATGTTTACAGGAGTAATAAACATGTTCACAGCAGAAATAAACATGTTTACAGGAAAAGTAAACATGTTTACAGGAAAAGTAAACATGTTCACAGCAGAAATAAACATGTTTACAGGAGAAATAAACATGTTCACAACAGAAATAAACATGTTCACAGCAGAAATAAACATGTTTACAGCAGAAATAAACATGTTCACAACAGAAATAAACATGTTCACAGCAGAAACAAACATGTTTACAGCAGAAATAAACATGTTTACAGCAGAAATAAACATGTTCACAGCAGAAATAAACATGTTTACAGGAGTAATAAACATGTTCACAGCAGAAATAAACATGTTTACAGGAAAAATAAACATGTTAACAGCAGAAATAAACATGTTTACAACAGAAATAAATGTTAACAGCAGACACAAACATGGTCACAACAGAAATAAACAGGTTTACATCAAAAGTAAACATGTTTACAGCCTGGTTCAAAACAACATTTTTGCTTTAATAGGTCAAGTTTACCTTCATGTCAACTGTTCGGGGGGGGGGGGGGGCATGTTTATTTCTGCAGTAAAACATGTTTATTTCTGCCGTCAACTTGTTTATTTCTGCAGTTAACTTGTTTATTTATGTAGTAAACATGTTTATTTCTGCTGATAACTTGTTTGTTTATGTAGTAAACATGTTTATTTCTGCAGTTAAGTTGTTTTTTTTTTTTGCTGCCAACTGCAGAAATAAACATGTTTACAGCAGAAATAAACATGTTTATAGCAGAATAAACAAGTTAAGTTGGCCTTTTTAACATGGGAGTTGATGGAAACGACATTCTTTAGGAGCCAGTTTTTTGTAGTGAAACACCAATGTTGTCATTTTTCCTGAAAAACAAGTTTAGCCATGGGTACAAATAAAGACACCTTGACATTGTCATTGATCCTAATGGATGGGGGGGGGGGGACTGCAACTTCTGTCTGTTCCGGGTCGGTGTTACTTTTGTTCACCACAGTTTGCTGTTTGGGCACAAACAGTCTTTATCGATGCTTTTATCACCACCAGGCTAACTTGTTCCCGTCTTTATACTACGGTTAGTTAGAGCAGATTAACGTTCTACAAACTGAGTAAGATTAATGACAGATATGCACATGTACCAAACATACACTACCTACATGTGTCAGTAGACGAGAGAATGATTTTGAAGACATTTTGTAATGAACTAGTGGTCGTCAGAGCTAATCGTCAGCTAGCGGTAGCTCTGTGTTATTTCCATCATCTGTCTACAGGATCATTTCTGAACATGTAAACGTGATGTAACGTATGTGATCATGTGCTGAAAGAGGCCTTTAAACTGGTCTTACATCAGGTAAATGTGCTGCTGGGACCCCCAGTTCTCTGTGGGGGGGGTCTGGTGGGTCAGCAGCTGGTGAGGAATCACGAACAGGTCTCAGGTTCTTCCCTCGGAGCGATGAAGGTGACCGGTGGTCAGCACAGTTACATGGAAATACTTCCTGGCTGGAACGCAGACGGCATCTCATTAACGTTACGCAGGATTCAAAATACAGCCACTTCATCCTGATCCTGGTTCATCCGCCTCAATTCCATCAATAAATGAAATTCAGAATGTCCTCAACCATCATTCCCAGTATCATTCCCAGCATTATTCCCAGCATCATTCCCAGTATTATTCCCAGCATTATTCCCACTATCATTCCCAGCATCATTCCCAGTATCATTCCCAGTATCATTCCCAGCATTATTCCCAGCATCATTCCCAGTATTATTCCCAGCATTATTCCCACCATCATTCCCAGCATCATTCCCAGTATCATTCCCAGTATCATTCCCAGCATTATTCCCAGCATCATTCCCAGTATTATTCCCAGCATTATTCCCACCATCATTCCCAGCATCATTCCCAGTATCATTCCCAGTATCATTCCCAGCATTATTCCCAGTATCATTCCCAGTATCATTCCCAGTATCATTCCCAGTATCATTCCCAGCATCATTCCCAGTATCATTCCCAGCATTATTCCCAGTATCATTCCCAGAATCATTCCCAGTATCATTCCCAGCATTATTCCCAGTATCATTCCCAGTATCATTCCCAGTATCATTCCCAGCATTATTCCCAGAATCATTCCCAGTATCATTCCCAGCATTATTCCCACCATCATTCCCAGTATTATTCCCAGCATCATTCCCAGTATTATTCCCAGCATCATTCCCAGTATCATTCCAAGCATTATTCCCAGTATTATTCCCAGCATCATTCCCATTATTATTCCCAGAATATTCCCAGAATCATTCCCAGCATCATTCCCAGTATTATTCCCAGCATTATTCCCAGCATCATTCCCAGCATTATTCCCAGCATCATTCCCAGAATCATGGGAATTATTCCCAGTATTATTCCCATCATTATTCCCAGAATCATTCCCAGTATTATTCCCAGTATTATTCCCAGTATTATTCCCAGAATCATTCCCAGAATCATTCCCAGTATCATTCCCAGCATTATTCCCAGAATCATTCCCATTATTATACCCAGCATTATTCCCAGAATCATTCCCAGTATTATTCCCAGCATTATTCCCAGCATCATTCCCAGAATCATTCCCAGAATTATTCCCAGTATTATTCCCAGCATCATTCCCAGTATTATTCCCAGCATCATTCCCAGTATTATTCCCAGCATCATTCCCAGAATCATGGGAATTATTCCCAGTATTATTCCCATCATTATTCCCAGAATCATTCCCAGTATTATTCCAAGTATTATTCCCAGTATTATTCCCAGAATCATTCCCAGAATCATTCCCAGTATTATTCCCAGCATTATTCCCAGAATCATTCCCAGTATTATTCCCAGCATTATTCCCAGAATCATTCCCAGAATCATGGGAATTATTCCCAGTATTATTCCCAGTATCATTCCCAGAATCATTCCCAGAATCATTCGAATTATTCCCAGTATTATTCCCATCATAATTCCCAGAATCATTCCCAGTATTATTCCAAGAATCATTCCCAGTATTATTCCCAGAATATCACATTATTCCCAGAATCATTCCCAGTATTATTCCCAGCATCATTCCCAGAATCATAAATCCCAGTATTATTCCCAGCATTATTCCCAGAATCATTCCCAGAATCATTCCCAGCATTATTCCCAGTATTATTCCCAGTATCATTCCCAGAATCATTCCCAGAATCATGGGAATTATTCCCAGTATTATTCCCATCATTATTCCCAGAATCATTCCCAGTATTATTCCCAGTATTATTCCCATCATTATTCCCAGTATTATTCCCATCATTCATGGCTTCCCCTGAATCACAGAGGACATCACGCAGCTGTTCCCACTGAGCGAGTGGATTTCCCCACAAATAAGCTGACGTTTGAGGATTTCTGCAACCTGTGACATGATTCTAAAAGAACAAACTGCTCCGGAGCAGATTATCCCCAGATAATTATATTAATATTAATAATAATGATATAATAATCCAGCTCACATGGCAGACTGCCACCAGACGCGGAGCGGCGTCTGAAGCTCGTCGGCCGTGAAAAGGCTCTCGGTGAGTGACAGCTTGTGATATCTACCTGCTGAGCAATGCCGGGCTGCCTTTCTCCCTCTGAGATTCCCGTGAACTTTCCTGGTTGAGCCGAAGCAGCTGCAGGTCGTTCCTCTGACTCTCACACATCTGCAAACACACACAAACGGCTGCGTTTCAGTCGATTCAGCACAGTTTCACCTCATCAGGTGGACCGATCGACCACTTACGGGACAGTTTTAACTGCACTGTAAAAAGGTGTCAACTACAGCTGCCAGTTTTCAGCCACTGTTATTTCAGCAGCAAACTACCATAAATAAATAACAACTGTGTACTGCTAAACTTACGGTTACCAAACCGGCATACCATAATAATCTAGACATTGTCACTGTAATTTATGGGGGAAAGTCAGTTTCTTACTCTAATTTGTACAAATATTTTTCATAGTACACTGTAAAAAAAATCTGTGTAATTTACGGTGAAAAACTGGCAGCTGTGGTTGCCGTTTGTTCACAGTAAAATTTACAGTGAGAATATAGAGGATTTTACGGCACGCCGCTTTGGCAACCGTAAATTTTACAGTACACAACTGTTATTTATTTATGGTATTTTCTTGCTAAAACAACAAATATGTTCAATATTAGCTTTTTTACAGATATTTTACATATCGATTCTGTCAAACCCTTAAGTTTCAATATCCGATATAAACCGATACTGATCTATGCTTCCAGCCAACGTGTCTAATTCTAATGTTTCTAACAACTTGGTAACTTAATCATCAACTTAAAACCAGACATTTTATCAGCAGCTTCAACGCAAATCAGTCTGTGGCAGCAGCAGCTGCACCGTAGTCACATGATTCTGAAAGGAATGCTGGGAAATGAAGTTCTCGGATAACTTTTCTACATGCTGGACTAATAGAGTAACAAAATCTCGTGAGATTTCGTAACAGAACGAGACCTCGTGAGATTTTGTTCGTGAAAATGTCCTGATATTTCAGTGTACAGATATTTTTACACCCCTAGTGATGCATAGTCACAAGTTTTTGTTGTGTCATCAAAAAACTAAAAACCCCAATTGATATTTTCTGATATCACATTGTCATGCTGATATCGGCTGAAAATATCGGTATAACATCTAACATATGGCATCTCTAGTTTTAACAGTTGTGTGCACTTTTTTAGGAGCAATATGAGCACAGAGCAGCAAGTGAAATATGTAAAGCAGTTTTCAGTCTGGCCGTCTCGGGTTTTATCGAAGCTTTACTGAACAGTTCCTGATTGTTCTGTGTGGGACGGTGAAGGTGAGGAGACTGCGGGAACAATCTGAGGTATGTGGACAAACCAGAAACGACGGCAGGGTGAGCAGGAGGCATGAGGAAACGTGGCGTTAGCGTGATCAGGGTGTTTACCTGCTGCAGGCAGCGCAGCTCAGACATGATTCGTTCCTGCTTGGAGCGAGACAGTTCCAGCAGCTCGTCCTTCCAGCCGTCGCCCTCCCCTGGTGAAGAACAAACGCTGCGTTTATCTCAGTGATTCAGATAAGACGGGACTGAGAAGAGACGACATGCACAAAGTCTTTATTTCACATTTACCAGCTTTTTAAACCAAAAAAAGTGAGAAAATGGAGAGATGGTGAGAAGCGCCTGCCAGACAGCCAGGAATCACTCACGTCCATTATAAACTACTAAAACCTGTGGAGGATTCATTTTATCATCCAGCTGCTCTGAGATGTTATTACGAATGAGGAAATGTGTGCGCGTGACACACGGAGCTGCTGCAACACCTGCAGCTGCCTCGTCACGCGTTGCTAGGCAACGGGGTCTGCCTGTGTGAAAATGGCAGTTACACAGAGACAGAACTACACTGAATTCAGTCAGACTCTCCGAACAACGATCCTCTGAGAGAAAACCGTAAGAGATAACAAAATAATTTTTCCCCGTGAGCGCCACAAAGCTTTGAGGAACTCAGAAATGTATTTTATTTTCTCCTACTGTGAACAGAATTTAAACGGTGGTAAGTTTAAAACAACGGAAGGAAAGGTAGTCATTTTTTCATGTAGTGTTGGTACTAATATTATCAATATTTGAATTCATTCGCTAGTTTATAGTCTATACATGAGAAAAACAATTTCTTTTTTTTTTATTTTATTTTTTTAAAAAAGAACGGCATGCTGGTGGAACGACATGCTGGATTTACTGACACCTAGTGGCAAAATTGCAGATTACAGCAACTTTGATAAACGCCTCCAAACTGATTATGAAAAAAAAAAAAACACTTGTAATTTTACTAATAAATTCCTTAGTAAGTAAGTAAGTCAGTAAAATTTATTTATAAAGCGCTTTTCACAGATAAAAATCACAAAGTGCTGTACATAAAGAATAACTGGTACAATAAAATGACATAACATATTGAAAGGAAAATATAATATTATAATAATATAATAAATATAATAAAATAATAGAATAAAACTCAGCCAATCACAATCAACTCGACAAAAGCTTTCCTAAATAAAAATGTCTTCAGCTGTTTTTTAAAAGTTTCCACATTGACAACAAGGGAGGCATCTGGGGGGGGCCACGGTCTTAAAAGCCAGGTCCCCCCGGTTTTAAAACGGGTCTTTGGGACCTTCAGGAGACTCTGGCCTGAGTGTAGGGACACAGCAGATCAATAATATACCGGGGGGGGGGGGGGGGGCCATGCAGCGCCTGAAAGGTCAATATTAAGATTTTAAAATCAATTCTAAATTTATCTGGAAGCCAATGAAGATTTGTGAGAATAGGGGTGATGTGGACGTTCTGGATGAACCGGATAAAGTCTAGCAGCAGAATTTTGAACTAACTGGAGTCTTTTGAGTGTCGTCTTATCAAAACAAGGAAAAACAGAAATTACAATAATCGATACGAGATGAGATAAAAGCATGGATGATCATTTCAAGATCTGCCCTTGACAACATTTTCCTGACTTTTGATATTTCTTAGAATGATTAATTATTGATTTAATTAATCATTCTATTCATTTAATTTAATTAAACACTCATTAAAAAATTAAAAGAAAAAAAAAGAAAATGACATTTTTTTTCTTTAAAAAAAGAAAGAAAAAAAGGAAAATGAAATTCCTTTTTTTAAAAAAAGAAAAAAAAGAAAAAAAGAAAATGAAATTCTTTTTTTCTTTTTAAAAAAAAGAAAGAAAAAAGAAAGAAAATGAAATTCCTTTTTTTCTTTTTAAAAAAAAAAAGAAAAAAAGAAAGAAAATTAAATTCTTTTTTTCTTTAAAAAAAAAGAAAAAAAAAGAAAATAAAATTATTTTTTTTCTTTAAAAAAAGAAAAAAAAAAGAGAAAATGAAATTTTTAACAGCAGTTATTTGCAGAATAACTCTGTCCTGGTGATGTCATAGGGTCGAACGACATGCTGGATTTACTGACAACTAGTGGCAAACTTTGATAAACGCCTCGAAACCGATCATGAAAAAAAACACTTGTTATTTTACAAATAAATTGCTTGTTAATGAGCGTTTTCAGCTCCGTCCCTGCAGCTTTTCTCTGCTCCAACACCTGATTCATAAGAAGCAAAGCTCACCAACAGCTGCACACCCTGTTAATGAGGTCACAGCTGGAGGTGTGAGGAAGACCTCCTCGGTGGGGACGCGTTTACCTGTCAGGGCCATGTCGGCGTGGAGCAGCTGGAGCTCCTGTTTCAGACGGATGATCTCTTCTCTCTGGGTGCTGCTCTGCGCCACCTGCTGCTGCAGCTCCTCTGCAAACGTCACACACAGGACAGACATTTTATTTACCTTCATTATACGGCTGTAACTCGCTGAGACATGAGTCTCATTTCCAGTCATCTGTCCACAGATACATACAAGTACAGGCAGATATACAGCACAGTACAGACATAACAATCTCATAGAAGTGCTAAATAACAGATTTAATATTCACGATAAACAAGAGCAAGATCTCAATCATCATTATTTGCTATTTTTATTTTTATTTCTGTCATTTTTGAGTTAAAAAAAACGGTTACTATAAAACTTAGTGAAAAATTTCCACCGATAACCGATAATTTTCTGCTTCTCATGGCCGATACCGATAACTGATGAGTTCATATTTTAAAATTTAATATAATCTTCACATAATCTGCAGTTTGTGCTCTGGATGATATTGGAGGTGATATTTAAGAGGCTCAGCTATAACTATTGCAGCAAACAAAAAGTTTGGATATTTACGTTTTCTTTTTCCAAGTAATCACACAAAAATGTTTTCATATTGTTCCCATAGCCCACAGATTTAAGAAAGAAACACAAAAAAAAACAGCTTTCCGCACGTTGGTTGATTGGTTAATCTTGTTATCAACTGTTATCTTTACATTTTGATATTTCGGTAAATCCTCATTTCAGGGAGCCAGACAACAGATGAAAACTAGCATTTTGGCTAAACCTGACGTATTTTAAAGTTTGTTTTTCATTTTTATATGCCCTATCAAATAAACAAAATGAGAAAAAAATAAAAAAATATCAGCCGATATCGGGTCAATATCAGGCCGATATTGATATTCAGTTTTAAAGCCAATATCGAGATGATGGTATTGTGCAAATTGGCCGATACCAATATCGGGCCGATAGTATCGTGCATCAGGAATAAAACCCGTTCATCTCCATGGCAACCAGCAGACCTTCATCATTCATTTCAGGTCACAGGAGAACACGCGAGCAGAGCTTTCAGAGCTGGAATAAAAGCAGTAACAGTAAGAGCTGATCCGAACTGTTTGGTTTGGATGCTGATGCTTTTACCGCCATGTTGCTACGCTACACGTTAGCATCCCTGCTTCCTGGTGTCTGACATCGTCCGGACCGCAGAGGCGGGTCATCGTCCAGAACACGTGGATAAAGTACCTCTGAGGTGCGTGAGCTCGTGCTTGGCTTCCTTGTGTCTCCGTTTCTGATCCTCCACGTCTCGCAGAAGCTTGCTTTCTTGTGAGCGACTCTCTTTCAGCGCCGTCTGCAGGTCTGCAAGCCGCCCGGACAGCTCCCGTACGTGACCGGAGGCTTCCGACACGTCTTTGTCCTGATGGTTTAAACAAAAACAACATGAAGCAAACACGTCCCGCCGCGCTCGTCTGGTCAGAACCGGCTGCAGCGTACTTTCAGCCTGAGCATGGAGCTCAGCTCCTCCTCTTTGACCTGCAGAGCGCCGAGCTGGGTGGACAGAGCCGTGACCGTGGAGCTGAGACTCCGGTTCTTCTCCTGAAACACATCACAGACACGATGACACGAACAGGATGGTTAAAGATGAGTTCAGGCAGCAGCGGAGGTATTTTCATGTTGCATGTTGGTGTGTTGAAGCTGCAGCATGACGGCACCTCGTAGTCTTGACATTTTTCAGTCATGTGCTGCTGCTTCCTCTCCAGCTCACAGAGCTGCTGTTTGGCTTCGCTCAGCTCCTTCTGGACCTCCTTCTCTCTGGTTTCCACGACCCAAACCTGCTTCGTCAGGACTCCGATCACCGCGCTGCGTTTCTGCAGCTCCTCTGTCCACAAATTAGAAAAAAATGCACATGTATATACATACATACATGTATATATATATGTAAATACGCTGCCCGGCCAAAAAAAAAGTCTCCAACAAAAAAAAGGTCAAACATTTCACATTTGGTTGGAGCCTTTAGCTTTGATTGCAGCAGCATTCGCTGTGTTTCCAGAAGCTTCTGCAATGTCACCAGATTTATTTGCATCCTGTTGCATCAATTTTTCACCAAGATCTTGATGATGATTGTAGAGTCTGACCACAGCACATCCCAAAGATTCTCAATGGGGTTCAGGTCTGGACTCTGTGGGGGCCAATCCATGTGTGAAAATGATGTCTGATGATCCCTGAACCATCTTTCACAATCTGAGCCCGATAAATTCTGGCACGGTCATCTTGGAATATGGCCGTGCCATCAGGAAAGAAACATCTATTGATGGAATAACCTGCTCATTCAGTATCTTCAGGTATCAGCTGACCTCATTATCTGAGCTCATACTGTTGCTGAACCTGGACCTGAGCAACTGCAGCAACCCCAGATCATCACACTGCCCCCACAGGCTCATACAGTAGCACTAGGCATGATGCTGCATCACTTCATCTGCCTTTCCGGCCACATTTCTTCCTGGAAGACGATGGTCCACCATCCTTCCAGTTTTTCAGAATGCGTTGGACTGTTCTGAACCCAGTTTTAGTAGTTTCTGCATCTCCTTACATGTTTTCACCTCTTATGCCAATATTTGATGTTAGTCTGACCCTCAGACAGACTAACATCTTTTCCAAGACCACGGATGTGTCTTTCCACATGGTTGTTTAGGAAATGAGAAGCAAGTCATTGCACCAGTTGGGGTTAAATAACTTGTTGCAGCTGAAAGATAATCGCCCATCATGTAGTTATCCAATAGGAGGCTCCTACCTGTTTGCTTAGTTAAATCCAGGTGGACACTTTTTTGGCCAGGCCGTGTATATATATACATATATATATATATATATATATATATATATATATATATATATATATATATATATATATATATATATATATATATATATATATATATATATATACACACATACATATATATATATATATATATATATATATATATATATATATATATATATATATAAACAAATATTAAATGGAAACATTAAATTATATATATATATATATATATATATATATATATATATATATATATATATATATATATATATATATATATATATATATATATATATATATATATATATATATACATATATATATATATATATATATATATATATATATATATATATATACAGATCTGGGCATGAAAAAGTTCCTCCTTTTTCTGCCAGAAGTGTGCCAGTAATAGTGCACCATTACTGCACTATCACTGGCTGAACGATTTGTCCCACAAATACGTCATCACGCACGGTGTCCAAACTTGGCGTGGGGAAACATCCTTGTTCCGGTCATTCATTTATGCTCTGAAATCGTTTCCCCTGGCAAACAGGGGTTTCTATGTGCGACTGAATTAGCAGACAAGTCGCTGGTAAGTGGCTGGCAGTCGGCTGAAAGGGGAACTTTTTCATGCCCACGTCTGTATATATATATATATATATATATATATATGTATATATATATGGTGCATGGCTAGCTTTGATGAGGTTGTTCCAGCTTCCTTCCCTCCTGGATGAAGTGCAGCTGCAGAACTATCGTCGGGCCGCTGATGCTGGGATTGTGGGTGACAGAGGGGGCTGGACTCGTGCTAAACCAGAAAACAGAGCTGGTGTCTCCTCACCGTCCAGCCGAACGCATCTCTGCTCCAGCGTCAGCACCCTCTGGCGGTCTTGGACCCAGGCCTGATGCTGCTTGCAGTGAGAGGCAGCCATGGCGTTCAGCTCCGTCTCTCTGTCCTTCAGCTCGGTCATCAGCAGCTGGAGCTCCCTCCTCTGCTTCTGGATGGTGGAGCTGCTCCAGTCTTTCACCACAAACTAGTGGAAAACGCACAGATCGCTGGTTTATCGTCCGTAATTTACTTGGACCAAAGTTATAACAGTTCAGGATTTTTAATTAGTTTCAGCTTTTATTTAGTTTTGACTTTTAGTTTTTTTTTAGTTCAGTTAGTTTTAGTTAGTTTTTTATAGGTTTGCTAGTTTTTATTTTTTTATTTTTTGGAAAATGATTAGTTTTAGTTAAATTTTCATTAGTTTTAGTGTTAATTTTAGTTATTTGCTATTTATACATATTTGTCTGATATTTGTGACATTCAAAATCATCACAAAATCACTCAGAGTAAAACCAGTAGAGCAAAATAAATAGATTAAATAGTTGGGATGCATGATACTGGAATTTTGGCCGATATTCAATATGCCGATTTTTTTAAAACTCATGTTGCCGATCACCAATAACGATACCGATATTGAAGCTGAAAAAAAAAACTAGTCATTGCAAATAGCAGTTTTGTGATCCGTTTCCCAAACTTTAAAAATAGGGATGGGAAAAAATGAAGCACTGAAATATCACGATATTTTCATATACCGATATCAAATCAATATTCAAAAATGCAGCATCGATCTATTTTACTTACAGAATCTTGCGACACTTTATGATTCTGTTCTATGAAAAATATAATGTATGCTATCACCGTAAATCTCAGGATATTTCGTGAATTCCCATGAGATTTTGTAACACAACGATGAAATATCACAAAATTTCTTTAGTAAAACAGATCAATACCATTTTTTAAAATGTCAATATGATATCAGCATATGAAAATATTGTGAAATTTTTGTGAATTCTCACAAGATTTCATAACAGAACAATAAGATATCACAAAATTTTATTTGTAAAATAGATCGATACCGTTTTTTAAAATGTCAATATGATATCAGCATATGAAAATATTGTGAAATTTTTGTGAATTCTCATGAGATTTAGTAACAGAACAATGAAAATCACAAAATTTCGTTAGTAAAATAGATCAATGCCGCGTTTTTAAATGTCAGTATGATAACAGCATATAAAAAATTTCGCAATATTTCAGTGTATTGATATTTTTCCCACCCCTAGTCTTTAGAAGTTTTAAAGTCTGTAAAAAAAGAAGTTTTTGAAGAAGAAAAGAAGAAGTTTCTTTTTTTACTTTAGAAACAGCAGCCTGATCGGTTAAATATCAGTTAAATATCGGTGGGGTGGCCGATGTTCGATCCTCAGTTCTAAGGCAGATATAGGCCGATACCGATAAGGAAGCCGATTATATCGTGCATCCCTGTTAAATAGAAACAGATTTCATTGAGTTAGTTTTGTAAAGACACAAAACAGTTTCAGTTATAATTTTTTTTAAAAAAAAATTATTTTTATTTCTACTTCAGTTAACGAAAATGTTTTTCAATTTTAGTTTTAGTTTTTTGTTATTTTTAGCTAACTATACTAACTTTGGTGCAGACAGTATGTATCTGTACATATCTACCATATTAACTGGGTACTGAAAGTGGTGTACTTTTGGTACAGTAATACAGTAATATTTGTACAGACAGGGGCAGGCATTACCAGTTTATCTTCTCGAGGTTATCATCGTTAAATAAAACTAACAGAAAAATTAAAACTAAAATTGAAAAAAAAAAAGTTAACTGAAATAAGATAAAAATGAGTTAAAAAAAAAAAAAAAAAAACAATAACTCACTGAAACTGTATTTTGTCTTTACAAAAGTAAACCTAACTAAAATTATTGTAAAAACATCCTACGTTTTAGCTTTTGCAAATTTAGTACATAAGCCTTTGGGATTGAAATGAAATCTATTTCTATTTAATTTATTTACTTTGCTCTAACGGTTTTACTCTGAGTGACTTTCTGATGAGTTTAAACGTCACAACAGAAAAAATATCTATAATTTATTTTAAAATAATAATAATAATAATAAAAAACTAACACTGAAACTAATAAAAACTAAACTAAAACTAAGCATTTCCCCCAAAAAACCTAATACAAACTAGGAAACCTGCTCAAAAATCTAACAAAAACTAACTGAACTGAAAAACAAAAAGTCAAAACTAAATAAAAAGTGAAACTAATGAAAAATCTTTAACTAGTATAACCTGCTTCCTGCTCCTTTATTTGTGGTGTATAATAATAAAACTGCATTAATTGTAATTATGTAAACCAGAATGAAAAACCTCCAGCAGGAGGAATCTTACCCCAGTTTCCAGCTTACTGGGAGGAGAGCGGGGGGCACTGGGATGGTGGGGGCACCTCTGCCCTGTTGGGAAGATGGATTCTCCATCTTGAAGTTTCCAGATGCTCGGCCAACATCATCCTCCCTCTGAGGTGTAACACACACACACACACACACACACACACACACACACACTCAGATACCACCTCATAACTGACGTCACGCATTACAACCTGAGATCAGCTGGACTTGGTTAGATATTATGTCTAGTTTTATTAACTACTAAGGTGTCATATTTTACCCTTTTCACTGGAGAACTGTGCCACAGCTCAGCTGGAACACCTGGAGAGACACCACCTGGAACACCACCTGGAACACCACCTGGAACACCGGAACACCACCTGGAACACCGGAACACGGTAAAACTGGATGTTACCTGGTCTGACCTGGTCTCATACAGCAGTTTGAGTGACTGTTGATCAGCTGTTTACCATCTGTCCACGAGGAGCAGGCTGCTTTTCCGAGCGTGCTTCCAGTCCAGCTCAGCAGCCTCCTCCCTTCATCCATCTGTTTGTTTTTTCTCCACAAACTTCCTTCATCGTTGTTGTTTTGCGCTGGTTGCTGGCATCTTTAGTTAGTCAGCTAGCTTCAGGCTAACTTAACTGATTATAACCAGTAATGATAACGTAACCAGTCAGTTACAAACCTATGTAACGTGCGATTAGTAATTATTAATAATTAATGAGTGATGTTGTCCCAATTCCATTTAAATGTCGAAAGCGAAGCACTTTGTTGTTTTCTAACCCTCAAACTTTAGCTTCGTAGACTTCTACCAACTTTTAAATACAGTGACGTAATGACGTACAGGTCGGAAGAGTGCGTAAGCCCTAAAGTTTCAGAATAACTCTGAATATGAATTAAATAAATTTATGAAAACATGTTTTTACAGAGTAATAAAGTACTGGTGTTACTTTAAAAGTTTAAACTAAAAATTTAAACGTTAATTATATATATATTCTAAACTAAAAGTGTTCATTCTGCGTTAAACAGCAGAGGGCGCAACTTACAACAGGACAGAGATATGAATGCATAAAAATCCAAGCGACGAAGATATTAACTTATTTATTTATTTATTTACAAATAAGCATATCAGCTTTACATTAATACAATAACTTTTTCCAAATGTTTCCAGAACACAATACAGCAATACAGTAGAGAGGGGTGCGAAAGCTTAGATACACTCCCATTAAAGAAAAGACTGAATTCACAACAGTATTTTAAATAACAAAAAACTGGGGAAAAAAGTCATAATCATATATATATATATATATATATATATATATATATATACATACTAATCTATAATTTTGTAATATAAAACATTGACTTTGAATTATAGCTTTAAAAAGTAATTTACAGAAGACCAACTTACCTGTTGGCAGGTGCAGATGGACGTTGCAGAAAATACATATATATATGTATTGGTGCTCCAAAAAAACCTAGACGGAAATTTTGCTTTTTTCTCCAATTTTTATTTTTTTCCCCAGAATATATAAAAAAATATATATATATATATATATATATATATATAATGTTTTTCTCGCAAGTTAAATATATATATATATATATATATATATATATATATATATATATATATATATATATTATGTTCTGGGAAAAAGTCATAAATCTGAGATTAAATATAAATATATTTGTAATATGTGTAAATATATGTGTGTGTGTGTGTGTGTTTTTCAATTTTCGGAAAAGTTAGAATTCCGACTTCAACCTCAGATTTCTGACTTTTTCCCAGAACAAAAAAATCAAACAATATATATATATATATATATATATATATATATATATATATATATATATATATATATATATATTTAATATATATTTTTTTTTTCAATTAACTTTATTCAAAAATTATGCAGTACAAATCAGTACAAAAGGTACGCCAGGGGGTTATTGTCACTTAGGAGCAGCATTTACATATGGCCGACATATATCATGAATCACACTATAAAAATACACAGAAAAGAGCACATGAATTGATCGTCTTGATGGATTTCATATGAGTGGAATGTTTGATAGATAGATCGGATCAATATGAGAAGAAATAAAATGATAAATATCCCTCCATAATCTGGTAGAGTAGGGGCAAGACCAAAATAAATGAAATATATCTTCAGGGTGTCCTTCACAGAAGGAGCCATTTATTTCTATATCTTTCTTAAATCTTTGTGGAAAAATGTTTGATGAGTAGAATCTGTGAATTATTTTAAAAGACACTTCTTTTACATGATTATTTATTATGTATTTACTGTAGCTGGTAAGTTCCAAATCTTTTTCCATTCAAGATTGTTAATCAATGTGTTCCAATAAGATACCACATATGGAACCGTCGCAACATCTTTTCGAAATAATTAGCGTATACAACGGTTGCTGTTGCGTCTTGAGGAGAAACAGATTTGGCCAATTTCAAGTTTGGTTGGTTCAAAGGTTGATGGTGGTAGATTCTGTTCAGCTGTACATTTAAGTAACATAATGACACCATCAGGTATGGCATTTTTAACTATGTAAAATTCATTGACAGGAATGAAAATTACCCCCCCCCCTTTTGCAACCCGCTGTAATGCTTATGATGTTTTATGTAAAGCACTTTGAATTGTTCTGTACATGAAATGTGTGATACAAATAAACTTGCCTTGTCTATTTTGAGATAAATTCATGATATGTCATTAATGACCCATCTCGGTTAAATAACTGATGAACTAAGAATATGTTATGAGTGAACCAAAAAGGCTAAAATAAGGATTTCTTTATTGTTCCATATGTAGTATCTGTGTGGGGAAAAATTGTGCTTGTAGATCAATGACCAGGAAAGAAGCATTTAAATTTTCTGAGAAAAAAAAAGTCAGAATTTTTTAATTTAATCTCAGATTTATTTTTTTCAGGGGCCCTAATCCTCTTCTGTATCATTCTGACTTTTTCAGAAATTTAAAAAAAAAAAAAAAATCAAATGTTCTGGAAAAAGCCAGAATTGATGTTTTTCGTTTTGTTTTTTTCTTCAGTGGTGAATCCTCTTCCGTAAAGATGATGAGGCGTTTGGGAAAAATCCAAACCCGTTATTCGTGCGTTTCCCCTCCGTTCCAGCAGGTGGCGCTTCCGCACACCGGCCGCTTCAACAACTACACCAAGCAACGCTACTCGGCGTGCTCAAAGTACGCCAAGTAAACCTTATTCAGTAAGAATGACATTTTAAAAGTCAAAATAAGATCAATAATGCGACCTGCTCTCATCCCGAACAGACATCAGTTTTAGAGTTTATTGTCCGGGGTAGGTAACGAGGCATTTTCTTGTACCTGAGTTAATTTATTCAGCTGCGGAGCCTCGCATCGGTGCGTTAGCTCTGCTAGCCTGCTAAGCTAAGTTGCTAACTGTGACAGCTGGTGAGTCAACGAAACCTGATGAATGAAACCAGCCAAACTAAATTACACGATTACTTATATTTGATTTAACTCTATGTTTTCTCTACGGTGATAGCATACATTATATTTTTCATAGTTAATCAGTAGAATTACCGTCGACTGTGTGAGAAACTGGCGTGTTTAACAGTGCAGCCACTATAAAACAGCCGCATGTGTTAGCAAGCTAAGCTAATTATCGCCAGTGTTGGGCTGCTGCAGCTGTGCGTTAGATTTCATCTCCGTTTGCTCGATTAATAAGCAGATTCGGGTTTCACAAAACAGCTCTTAAAGAAATGCTTCCCTTTTTATTATCTCCTCACAATGGAGGATGAGTATGCTCAGCAGGCTAGCAGGATGATGAAATACTCTGAGGAGCTTTCTTCATTCATGAGCTGCTTTAATGGATTTTAAGAAATCTTCAAACTCTTTGCCTCATAAAATGATCATCCACTTAGATATTTAAGGGTTTGACTGTTGTAGAAAGCAAAACTTGCCTGTAGTGATTGTCTGTGTTTGTTAAAATAAGGTAAAAGAGTCATTAAAATAACGTTTTAATAATGTTTTTGGTCATTATTTGGGTTTATCATAGGGATTTGGGGAAATTTTAAACTACATTAAACAAAGTCTGGAGATGCGGGTCATTTTATCAGTTATTTCTGATGCATGGTCTGTAAATCGGGAGCAAAAGAAGGTTAAAGCATCTTACGTCTGTTATTAATTATAACTTGCAGGCTTTTGTTTGTTTCCTTTAATAATCATACTAAAATGTTTGATAATGTGCGAGCTACATTTGTGTCCCTGTTATCCAGATCATTTGTGATGGCGACTACTGAGATGGAGTCCGGGTCTTCAGAAAGCAGATTAGATCAAGAAACGGCCGACCCTGATTCTAAATACCCCCTGAAAGTACTCTATTGTGGAGGTACAGTAAAACCATAACCATGTCAGCTCGTGTCGGTGTTTATCTGCATGTTTTGACTCAAGTTTCTTTCCTTCTGTTTCTCCTCTGGTCTGCAGTTTGCTCCCTGCCTACAGAGGTGAGTTTCAGGATCTAGTTGTATATTTTTTATTATAAATGAGATGATAGGATTCTAAATAACTGTAAAACTGTCGTCTGTAGTACTGCGAGTACATGCCTGAGCCAGCCAAATGCAGACAGTGGCTTGAGAAGAACTTTCCAGATATTTTTGCCAGGATGACTGTAGGTGAGTCTCATTTAGGAATTTCAGCTGGTTTTTCTTCTGCTTCCACTAAATTTAACAAATGTAGGTAGTAAACTGTGATTAAAGTTGTATTACACAAAACTTATACTTCAAAGTTCTGTGTCATAGACATGAGGGGATAAAAATATGTTTTTCGTTTGTCTTTTTTGGTAAATTATCTTTTGGAAACATCTTGAATGCATTGACACGCACAGAGAGAGTTATCGTAAGGCATTAATAGCATATTGATACCACAGCTATTTAAGATTTTTCCAAATGATAATTGATCACTGTTGACAAATATGCCTGAAATATCCCCATTTTTAACTGATATAGCATCATCTCCATCCGACTTCTACTGCGAGCTCTGTTTAACCTTTACATCTAAACAGCCATTTTTTGCCACAACCCAGATAAATGAGAGTAAATTAGAGCTGCAGACGTTCATGGCCTTTTGAAAAAAGACATTTTTATCATTTTCGATAACTATTTAATGTAGAAAATTTGCCGTCATTTTAAAGGAATCGCAGTTTTGTTTCTACTTTTAGCTTTTAAAATAAATAAATCCTGCAAAAGAGGAAAGTTACATTTTCTTGCATCAGATTTTCTTCAGTGGGACTTAACTGTAAAGAAAGAGGCTAAATAAAAATAATGTAGATATTGGTGGGAAATTATTAAGGATAGACCGATACATCGGCTGGCCGATATTTTATACCAATGTCGCTGATACATCGGGTGTGTTGGGTGATATATATAATTACAAGTATATATGTGTATATATATAATTACAATATGCCATTTAGTATGTATTTACAAGTGCACTGTTTCTTTTTTATATATTTTATGTATTTATTTTAATATATTTATAAATATATAAAATAATTTTAAAGGTACAGTGTGTAAGAATTACTGACATCTAGTGGTAAAGATGGGTATAGCGATGACTTCATGTTCCTGCACTGTTGTGAATGTATGGTGGCTGTCAGTGGCCAAAATTCTCCCAAACATACAGATGTATAAGATGTATTTATTTGAGGTGCTTTGTTCCTTTTTTTTTTTAAATTAAAAGAGCTTTATTTCATTATTTCCTTCATTCTATTGATTTGGGAGTCAAATGCAGTATCGGCCCCCAAATATTGTCAGGTTGTATCGGTCATCGACTAAGGCTGATGAGAAAATATTGGTATTTGTATCAACCCTAAAAAAATCTGTATATAGCCTAGTGCTGGGGAAAAAATATTGATACACTGAAATATCGTGATATTTTCATATGCAGATTACATATTGAAATTGAAAAAACGGTATTGATCTGCTTTACTACGAAATCTGTTCTGTTACGAAGTTGTGCAAAGTTTCATTGTTCTGTTAGAAAATCTCACAGGTTTTCGTGTCATCTTGCAAGATTTTGTAAGAGAACGATGATATCTCGCAAGATTTTGTTGGTAAAATAGATCAATATCAATATGAAATCTTCATATGAAAATATCGTGAAATTCAGTATCGATTTTTTTCCCAGCCCTAATATAGCCTCATATATGTGTATATATATATACACATATATATATATATATATATATATATATATATATATATATATATATATAAAATATGAGTTAAAAATGTTTAAAAAAACATTTAAATAAACAGTTTGCAGGCTAAATATCCAGATAAAATATTCATAAATCAAAAGTGGGATTGAAGAGGTAAAACTGAAAAGATAACTGAAACTTTCATGTTTAACTAACGTATCCATCAGAGTAAACGTGTTTTCTTTGTTAGACGAGATGTTTGGTTTTAACTTTTCTCCATTTGTATTCGGGTCCACTGGTCCGACAGCAAACGCACCCAAGCAGGAGTCCGGCTCCGGAGAGGCGCCCCCTGCAGGCGAGGAGGAGGAGAAGAAGAAACAGAAGCGCGGTATGTTGCCAGCTTTCAGGAGGGTGATGATGAGGAGGGAGAAAGGATGATGATGGGGGAGGAGCAGGCAGAGTCGGTACCATTCGCTGGTGGAGGTGGTGCTGGATCTTTTTTATCTCTTTCTGAGAACGAAGGCGATCATGAGCTCCACCGCTTGTTGTTTTCTGCTCTGCACTGCCCTCTGGTGGATGTTTTACCTAGCAACCATGCTAACAAAGGACACATGGAAGTATGAGAGCAAACGATTTAAACGGCACATATTTAAGTTAATAAAGGCAGCATAAATGGGATCAACACCAACATCATTCATGGCCGTGTCTGTTTTTGGAGCTGTTTTCATGCAACAGCATCTTGTTTTAGTCTTCTCTTATTTTTCAGTGATCGAAATTTAAAGGTACAGCGTGTAAGAATTACTGACATCTAGTGGTAAAGATGGGTATAGCAATGACTTCATATTCCAGCACTGTTGTGAATGTACGGTGGCCGTTAGTGGCCAAAATTCTCCCAGATATAACAATGTTTGCATGTTGAGAGTGGATCTTATGTGAGTACTACAACTGTACTACAGGTAACTACTTTAAATATAGGGATGCATGATATAATCGCCCCCCCCCAATCGTTATCGGCGTTAAAACTGAGTGTCAGACATCGGCCACCCCACAGATATTTAACCGATCAGGCAAGCGTTTCTAAAGTCTAAAAAAATACAAACTTCTTTTTTACACACTTCAATCGTCTTAAGATCAGGGGTGGGAAAAAATATCGATACACTGAAATATCGCAATATTTTCATATGCTGATATCATATTGACATTTAAAAACGTGTCAATCCATTTTGCTAATGAAATTTCACAATATTTCATCATTTTGTTACGAAGTCCTGCGAGAATTCACAAAAATTTTGCAATATTTTTATATGCTATTAAATTGACATTTAAAAAACGCAGTATCGATCTATTTCACCAACGAAATCTCGCAATATTTCATCGTTCTGTCACGAAGTTTTGTGACAATTCACAAAATATCATGAGATTTTCTAACAGAACAATTACATTTTTAAATATCAATTTGATATTGGCATATGAAAATATTGCAATATTTCAGTGTATCGATGTTTTTTCCCACCTGTATTTTTCAAAGCATTGGGAACGGATAACAAAACTACTATTTGCAATGACTAGTTATTTATTCCAGCTTTTAATATTGGTATCAATATCGGTTATCGTTTTATTTTACAAACGAAATCTCTCTAGATTTCATGAAATTTCAAGATACTTTGTAACAAAACTATGAAATCTCACAAGATTTCATTATTAAAATAGGTGAATACTGTGTTTTTTAAAAATATCGACATATCTTCACATGAAAATATTGCAATATTTCAGTATATCAATGTTTGATCCCACCCCCAGTTTTCATTTGAAGTGCTTTTTTATCTTAAGAGTTTTCAAATTAGTTTTCATTGTGTCCTTCATAATTTTGGGGTTAGATGCAGTATCGGCCCCAAATATTGGCAGGTTGTATTGGCATCAGATGACTCCCTCTTGTTTGCATCCCAGTTGTTTACATGTGGAGTATTTTCTGTCTCCTCCAGGTGGACGAGGGCAGATCAAACAGAAGAAGAAGACGGTGCCTCAGAAAGTCACGATAGCAAAAATCCCCAGAGCCAAGAAGAAATACGTCACGCGGGTGTGCGGTTTGGCGACGTTCGGTGAGTTTTTCCTTCTCTGTCATCGTCTCGGCTTGCTCTCCGCTCGCTTCGGTCTGAACTTCGTGTCGACTCCTGCAGACATCGACCTTAAAGAGGCTCAACGATTCTTCGCCCAGAAATTCTCTTGTGGTGCCTCCGTTACAGCCGAGGATGAAATTATCATTCAGGGAGATTTTACAGACGACATCATCGACGTCATTCAAGAGAAGTGGCCTGAGGTAAGCTCTGCGGAAAAGTCTTCCGTTGTAATCCTCGAACACACGTCCACTTTATCAGCTCCACCTTCTAGAACCGGGTCGGACCGCCGTCAGCAGTAAGTTATCTTCCAGCTCGAGACGGTCTGTAGCATCAGCCGGTAAGAGGCTGGAGAATTCTCCAGGATCATCTGTTAGGATGCACAATATAATCGGTATCGGCCTTAAAACGGAGTATCGGACATCGGCCACACCACCGATATTTAACCGATTCAGTCCGCTGTTTATTAACCCTTAGTACTCCAAGCCATTTATTGCTATTTTTTGCCCGCCTGGCCTTTCTGTCTTTTAATGCATGTATAATCTTAACCCTTTCATGCACAGTCAAATAACAAATATCTTTTTTTTCAGGACAACCTGGGCAATAATAATATGTATGCTAAAATAATGCCACATGAATGGATCAATAATTATATGAGTCTAAAAACAAAAGAAAAATCAAAACGGAAATTGAAAATCACAGAATTTAATTTAAAAAAGACACAGATCAAAAATGTACAAGCTTTTTCATTTTAAAATATGTTTCTCTCAGGCCTTGGCTACCAGGAGAAAAAGACTCCAAGATTCTAAGACAAACACAACAAAAATTATTTACATTTTTTCTCCACTCAGTTTTTTCACTCAGTCACTTGTGCCACTCCATGAAAGTTTCTCTCTGGAACAAGACAGGTTTCTCTCACCCACAAACCCCGCGAAATTATGACCCATGAAATAATTACCCTTGTAATATACTCTATATAAAACAAACAATAACTTCTGTATATCATAAACTGCAGTAAATGCAGGAAAAAAACATATGTGCACACAGGAAATGCACACAAAGCACACACCATATAGTCTGCAAAGCTTGTTTGTAAAGCTTGTGTACATTTCCACATTCAAAGGTTAGTAAATATTTATTATTTATCTTTATTTTGGCCATGGAAGATTATTATTCCTTTGCTTACAATACTGGAAGATAACTATTTCAACTAACGCTGATCTTTGGCTGCTCGGATTGGATGTCACCATCATAAAAACAAAAGAAGAAGAAATCGGAGCATCTTATTGGCCGAGAGACAAACCGGAAGTTGTCATCGTTTCAATCTCAAAGTTTGCCAACACAACTTACACATTTTTAATCACAAAATGTAATAAATAATGGACTTATAATGGAGTTATCACGGTGGAATTCACGCGCAAGGTTCCCGAAAAAAACGCCGCACTTAACGGCTGGATTAAAAACTTTCTGGGATGGTTAGAAATACCCCGAGTTCACCAGAGATCGCCCCAAAAGCTTGTGATAGCAATTTTCCCCGTTAAGTTTCGTTTTGTGGTTCCCGAGATATTATCCAAACTACCGGCGCTGTTGCTCTGGGGCGCCGGCGATCCCGTGGAGTTCTGAGAGTTAAGTAAAAAAAAACAAAAAACAACAAAAACTTCTTCTTCTTCAAAAACTTCTTTTTTACAGACTAAACTTCTAAAGACTAGGGGTGGAACGAATTATCGATGCACTGAAATATCGCGATATCTTCATATGCTGATATTATATTGACATTTAAAAACGCGGCATCTTTCGATTTTACCAACAAAATCATTCTGTCACAAAATCTCACGAGAATTCATGAAATATCGTGAGATTTTGTAACAGAATGATGAAATCTTGCAAGATTTTTTAAGGAAAATAGATCGATACCGTATTTTTAAATATTGATTTGATATTGGCAAATGAAAATATCGCAATATTTCAATGTATCGATATTTTTTTCCCACCGCTATTTTTCAAAGCGTTGGAAACGGATAACAAAACTGCTATTTGGTTGGCCCCCTATCGGTATCGGCCTATATCGGCCTTAAAACTGTGTATCGGACATCAGCTACCCCACCAATATTTAACCGATATTTAACCGATCAGCCCGCTGTTTTTAAAGTCTAAAAAAACCCCCCAAATTTCTTGTTCTTCCATAAAAAATATATTTTTTACAGAGTTTAAAAACTTCTAAAGACTAGGGGTGGGAAAAAATATCAATACACTGAAATATCGCAATAGTTTCATATGCTGATATCATACTGCCATTTAAAAACGTGGTATCAATCAAATTTACTAACGAAATCTCGTGAGATTTTGTAACAGAGCAATGAAATATCACAAAAATTTTGCAATATTTTCATATTAACCTCTTTTTTTAATAACAATCTCTCGCGATTTTTCTAACAGCATAAAATATCACAAATTTTGCGATATTTTCATATGCCGATATATTGACATTTAAAAGCGCAGATCGATCTATTATTTTACTAACGAAATCTCGCGATATTTCATCGTTCTGTTACGAAATCTCGTGAGAATTCACAAAAAAGTTTGCGATATTCCATATGCTATCATATTGACATTCAAAAACGCGGGATCGATCTGTTTTAGTAACAAAATCTCTCGGTATCGGTATTTCATCGTTCTGTTACAAAATCTCGTGAAAATTCACGAAATATTGAGATTTTTTTAAACACAACAATGAAATCTTGTGATATTTTGTTAGTAAAATATATTGATACTGTGTTTTTAAATATCGATTTGATATTGACATATGAAAATATTGCAATATTTCAGAGTATCGATATTTGTCACACCCCTATTTTTCAGTGAAATGGATAACAGAACTGCTATTTGCAATGACTGCTTATTTTCTTCAGTTTTAAAATCGGTATCGATATCAGTTATTGGCCACACGAGTTTTAAAATATCGGCATATCGGATATTGGCCAAAATTCCAATATCATGCATTGCTAGTATTAAGAGTCATGCTTCTAAATTATCTCTGACACAACTTGACGGTACAGTTTGATCTGGGGGGCTGGATCGGGAAAGTTATCACACAATAACCGATAAATGACAAAAACTGAGAATGTTTCCCTTTAACTTTAGCACATTTTCATTTTATTAATGCTGACTTTTCTGATTCGTGTGCGTAGTGTGTTGGTCTGTGTTGGGCCGTTCCAGAGGTCGGTTCTGGCCTCCTGGTGGTTGGATGGAAGTTGGTCTTGGGGAGTTCAGCTAGGGACGCCAGAGAGCCCCCCCCCTCCAGGTGTGGGTGGATGATCAGGACATTCCAGCGGGGTACCTGGTAGGGATGGGCGATATTTTATCGTGTGCGATAAAGAAATTCCCCCACATTTGAATAGGGGATTATCACCTTCCGTGTTCCGAACTTCCGGTTTGAAACAGTTAGACGCCCCTTCCCCCAGTTCAAGGTTATTATAGTTAACTAAAACTAACGTGAAAAAACGAAAACTAAAATTGAAAAAACATTTCAGTTAACTGAAATAAAAATAAAAATGACAGTTTTTAACAAAACGATAACTAACTGAAACTGTATCATGTCTTTACAAAACTAACTAAAATTATTGCAGAAACATCCTTAGTTTTAGTCTTTGTAGATTAAGATAATACATCAGCCTTTTGGGTTGATATTTCTATTTAACCTTTTTACTTTCTTCAACTGGTTTTATTCCAAGTGGAGAGCTTTCTGATGATTTTTAATGTCACACCAGACAAACACCTATGATTTACTGAAAAGAAAACCCCAAAAATTACTAAAACTAACACTGAAGGACTAATAAAAACTAAACTAAAACTAAACATTTTCCGAAAAATAGAAACTAATAAAAACTAGCAAATCTGCTCAGAAAACTAACTAAAACTAACTGAATTGAAAAACAAAAAGTCAAAATGAAATAAAAACTGAAACTAATTAAAAATCCAAAAGTGTTATAACCTTGGTGCGATATATCGTCAAAGAAATTCCCCACAATAACAACTTTGACATTTATCGTTTTTATCGTGAGAGGACAGTTTATCAGTTTGTGTTTGCAGTTGCACTACTTTGGTTTTTTTTTTAATAAGCCAAGTTAGTTTTGCTGTTTGCATCGTTTAAATAAATGTGGAGTTTGGTCTCATATTTCAGACTTGTTTAAATGGTGTCACTACAGTTTTGCAATACAGGTGCACTACATGAACTTAATTTATATAGTTTAGTGGCTTCTAGTGTTTTTTAGGGCTTTCAAGACAGAATTTAGTGACAGATTTATAACACAAAATATTTTGCTGATAGTTTTTATCGTCACTTATCGTTACCGTGATAAATAAGAGAAATTATCGTGATACATTTTTTAGTCCATATCGCCCATCCCTAGTACCTGGTGAAGGCGGGGGCTGGCTGAGCGGGTCACCTGGGCTTGGTCCTGCTGGGGGTGGAGCTCAGCTCATCCATGATGAAACCCACTGGCAGGGGGCTCCTCAGTCTGGGGGCTCAATGAGACGGTTCCCTCCGCCACCTTGACCTCGGAGGCCACTCTGAAGCAGAGCAGGCGCCCGTTCTCCATGGTGGAGGCCGTAAGGAGCCCCCCCATCAGCCATCCGATAGCGCCAGTTCACCACAGGGCAGTACACGTGGGTGTCGTATCTGGGAGTTTGGATCCTCCTAGGATTGGGGTGAGTGATCGGCAGGACCTGGCCCCCGATCAGATGGCGGGACATCTCGACAGATGATGCTTGAGGGTGGGGGAACCCCACGGGGTCCACGTCCCAGAGATAAGGGAGCTCCGACGCCTCGAACTGGCACCGGTCGCACGTCTCAGGCAGCTGCAGCACGGAAAATCAGTCAGAGCGCGTGTACGCAAGGGTGGGGGTGCAGGGTTTCTGTGCGGGGTTTTAACCCTCTAAGTCCTAGGAGTATAAATGTTTGTTTTACACTACTTTTGTTTGTACCTTTATTTCACTTTTAAAGCAGTTTACCTTGTTTGGTATCGTTCTTTTCAGCACAACCTCACCAGTGTGATTTTACAGTTATTTTTTTCATTTGGACACACTGTATTAACACAGTTGGCCTAAAACCATTCAAAAAGCATAACAGGCGAGTAGAAAAAACTTTGATTTTTCATTGTGAAAACCACAAACTTATTTCACGAACCATTTTTATAACTTGGAATGCAAATATAAGTCGTTAGTTTAAAAAAAATATTTGGAAAAATTGGCCATCAAAAGAGATATAAAACAAGAATTACATCAAAATGCAACAAAGTCTGAGGCATTTTTTTTCCAATTATTTACAAAACGATCAATAATCACCATGAGATGCCAAAAAGATTAATTGCTCCAATCGAAAAAGACGGTTCCTGTCCATCAGAAGACAGACAGGACGCTCCAGGTCTGATGTTAGTCCTCCTGTCCACCAGGAGGCAGTAATTCAGTCTGATTTTAGTGAATTTTTGGTTACTTCCACCACCTCTCCTCTTCCTCAGCAACCAAACGCATCATGTTGTCGCATAATTTTCTTATTGGTTGATGTGTTGCATTTTTCTACCAACAGTGCAGAGCTTGTTAGGCTTTTGTGATACTTTTTTTCTAGTTTATGAGCATTTTCCATAGAATTCGCAGTTTTTCCCGTTTTTTTCCTTCACCAAACGCGCATTAAACATGTAATGTCACCTGGGGAAACTAGCTTGTACATTTTATATCATAACTCGGGTTATATTTGGTCTATTAACACGATTTAAAAACTGCTTTATAGTTTGAAGTCTGCACTATCCAGAGAAGTTGGAATGGCGTCTCTGTGTGGCTGCGTTTAGCTGCTACGTCGTCTTAAAATGCGCATGCGATCTGGACGCACCGATGCATCCGACGGCTCTAGAGGGTTGAGGGTCTAGGGGCCCTTTAGCGGTTTAAACGCTCCCTCCGGGCTGGGACCCTCCTCAAACGTCACGTGAACAGTTTGGGTCCAGGATGCTCACTTTGCCGTCAGCAGACTGGATGGTTGAGTAGCGAGGCACGCCGTCGCCGTCGCTGGAACTGCGGTTCATCACGAACGGATCTTCAAACGTCCCGTCAGGTCCGAAGTGAAGGAGTCGGGAAGCTGAGAGCCGCCTGCATCTGCTTTTCAGTGCTCAGACGGCTCCTCCCCCAGGAGGGGCTCGCCAGCTTCCTCATGGGGTCGGGTTTCACAAACGGTCACTTCAGAATCCGGTTTATGTGACCTGCTGCCGTCTCCTCGCAGCTGGTGTCGGTTGGATGCGAGTTTCACTCGCTGAGGCTCCTCGGACAGCAGCAGGTGGAGCTGATGGAGGGGAGGGTGGGTGTGATGTCATTCCTGCAACCTCTGAGTTTATTCTCTCTCTTCCAGGTGGACGACGACAGCATCGATGATCTGGGTGAAGTGAAGAAGTGAAGACCAAATATGCACTTTTACTGAAGCAGATGTGACCTGTAACAGCGACGACTCGGCCAAATGTACACATTCAGTCATTTTATACCTTATTTTATTTACTGTACATAAAAAGCTGCGGACTTGGCCACTCACTTGGCATTTTCTTTTTTTTTTTTTCTTTAGTTGATAGCTGCTTTCTCTTGTTTGCCAAAGGTGTGGTTTAACACGAGTCCATCACAAATGTTCTTCACTCAAGCAAACCTGTAGGCTAATAAATTTCAGTCTCTTTGGCCTGTACACACAAGTCTGAGTGTTTCTGTTGCAGCTCACGAGTGTGGTTTCTCTTTCAGGGTTAAACCTGCCGACGAGGATTAGGGCCACTGAAATAAAATAAATAAAATTGAAAGATTAAAGTTAGAATTCTGATTTTATTTCAGAATTAAAACAAACAAAAAAAAATCTGATTTTCTTATTCAATTTTTGAGAAAAGTCGGAATTCTGATTTTTTTTTTCCCCAGAACATTTTTTTAAAATCAGGATTCTTTTTTCAATTTTTTTTAGAATTTGACACAAACCAATAAAAGAAAAAAAAAATCAGAATTCTGACTTTTTTTTCCCAGAAAAATAATTAAAAACAACAAAATTTAGGAGATTTTTTTTTTTAAATATCCACGGAAAAAATCCAAGTTCAGACTTTTTGCCAGAACATGAAAATAAAAGAAAATGGGGATTTTTTTTATACATTCAGTTTCAGTTTCAGAATTCTGACTTTTGACGAATTGGGGAAAAAAATCAAATTTTTATTTAATTTTCTGAAAAAAAAAGTCAGAATTTTAACTTTTTTCCCCAGAAAATAATTTTTAAAAAATTCAGGATTTTTTTTTCCAATTCCTGAAAAAGTCCGAATTTTTCAGAACATGAAAAAAAAGGGATTTTTTTTCTTTTAGTTTCTGAGAGAAGCCAGAATTCTGACTTTTGAGAAATCCAAATAAAAAATCTCATATTTTTATTGAATTTCCTGAAAAAAGTCAGAATTCTATCAGAATTTTAAGAAATTGAATTTTTTATTTAATTTAAAAAAAAAGGTCAGAACTTTTTTCCTCAGATTTTTTTTTCTTCAGCGGCCGAATCCTCTGATGTATTTCTTTGAGGTGGCCTGAGGCGACTTGTTTTTCATGCTTCCCCCCCCCGTGCCCGTGAGTAAACCCATTTCCCTGTGTAATAGTTTTATAATGAAGGCCCCGTCCCCAGACAGATAACATTTACAGTTGTTTCCGAGCTCCTTTGGGTGAATGGCGCTTCCCCACAGATAACGCCGCACAGACGCTCCGTGTGTCTGTGGACATTTGCATGAGCGCAAACATGCTTGGTTTTGCAGCGGCGCGTCTTTATTGGCTCGGCACACAGCAGCAGCAGCAGCAGCTCGTGCGTCGTCCGCCGCTCGGATCATGAACCTCACACAGTCGGACGTCTGCTGCGCCTTCGAGTCTCCCGTCCTGGACCGGGTTTTGCCTCCGATCCTGATCCTGGAGTTCATGTTCGGGCTGATGGGGAACATGGTGGCGCTGTGGATGTTCGTTTTCCACATGGACGACTGGAAGCCCAACGCCGTGTACCTGACGCACCTGGCCGTGGCCGACTCCGTCGTGCTGTTCTGCCTGCCTTTCAGAGCCGACTACTACCGGCGGGGGAAGAACTGGATCTACGGGGACGCGCCGTGCCGCATCCTGCTCTTCCTGCTGGCGGCCAACCGCGCCGCCGGCATCTTCTTCCTCACCGCCGTGGCCGTGGACCGCTACTTTAAGATCGTGCACCCGCTGCACCCCATCAACCGGCTGGGGCTGGGCTACGCGCTGCTGGTGTCGCTCGGCCTCTGGGGGCTGATCTTCCTGGCCACCGGCTACCTGCTGGCCGACCCCCACTTCTACTACAACAGCAACCGCACGCAGTGCGAGAGCTTCAACATCTGCATGGGCTTCACCCCGCTCTCCACCTGGCACAACGCCTTCTACGTCATCCAGTTCTTCCTCCCCACCGCCATCGTGGCCTTCTGCACCGTCCGCATCACCTGCCAGCTCAACAACAGGACCGTGGACAAGAGCGGCAAAATCAAGCGCGCCGTTCAGTTCGTCCTGGCCGTGGCGCTCATCTTCATCACCTGCTTCTTCCCCAGCACCGTGTCCCGCATCGCCGTCTGGATCCTCAAGGTCTGGTACGACGAGTGCCGACACTTCGAGGAGGCCAACCTGGCGTTCTACACCTCGGTGTGTTTCACCTACTTCAACAGCGTCCTGAACCCCGTGGTGTACTACTTCTCCAGCCCGGCCTTCAGCGGCACCTTCAACAAGCTGCTCGGCAAGCTGCTGAGGAGAAGCGGCGGCAAAGACCCCCCCGAGCTGACGGACAACGACATTTCCACCGTGGACGGGGGACGGATTTAGAGGCAGGGGGGAAACCGGAGGAGCAACGAGGTCTGATGGATGAGCAAAACCACGCTGCTGGAACGGAGGAGCTGGTGGTTTTAACTGGAATTATGAACAGAGATCCAGTCCAGTAAGTACGGAAGATGATGAGGGCCACAAAGAAAAAAATCAATTCTGAGAAATAAGTCAGAATTTTTACTTTTTTCTGAGAATCCTGATCTTTTTTAGAACACTGGGAAACAAAAAAGTTCTGATATGAAAGTTCAGTTTTTATTTATTTTTTTCCTAAACCCAACTTTTTTCTAGAACATTTAAAAATAAACTATTTTGAGATTTTTTTTTTCTTAATTTCTGAAGACAAAAGGTCAGGATTCTGAGATTCAAGCCAAAATTTTTACTTTTTTTCCCTCAGAATTATGATTTTTTCCTAAATATTTTTAAAGGGACAATTTTAAGATTTTTTTTATATAGTTTCTGAAAAAAATGTCAATTCTGAGATTGAAGTCAGTTCTGATTTTTCCACCTCAGAATTCAGATTTGAAAGTAAACATTTTGAAAATTTTTACCCAATTTACTTTTTCCATAATATTAAAAAAAGAACAATTTTAAAAACTTTTTTTTTTTCCAGATCCTGACTTTTTTCCAGAACATTTAAAAAAGAACTATTTTAAGATTTTTTTTTTTTTCAATTTTGGAAAAAAAGGTCTGAGATTAAAGTCAAAATTGACTTTTTTTTCTCAGAATTTTGACTTTTTTCCCCCAAAATATGTGAAAAAGAACAACTTTGAGATTTTTTTTCAGTTTCTGGAAAAATAAAAAGCAGAATTCTGATATTGAAGTCAATTCTGATTTTTTTCCCCCTCAGAATTCAAATTTTAAAATTCCGATTTTAAAGTAAAAAATTGAATCATTTTTCCGTTCAGAATTCTGACTTTTCCAGAACATTTTTTTTTAAATTCAGGAGCACTTTTAAAAAAAATTTTTTTTTTTTTAAAAATGTCTTAATTCTGAGTTTTTAAAAAAAGTCAAAATTCTGTTTTTAATCTCAGAATTCTGACTTTTCCCCCACATTAAACATTTTTTTCCCCCAAGATAACTTTTTTTCGCGTAACATAAAAACAAAAAAAAAGGAACCAGGATTTTTTTTTGTGAAAAAAGTCAGAATTTTGTTTTTACTTAAGAAATCTAACTTTTTTCTCAGATTTTTTCTCTTCTTGGCCCTAATCTTCTTCCATAAGTAAGAGTCGTACATTTCCTCCATTCGTCTTACAAAAGTAGTCTATATAATCTTTTTCTGTGACCATGATATCCAAACACCTGTAAGATATTCTCACCATGACTCAGCAGAGCGTCGGTGAATTCAATAAACCACAATACACCAAATAAAATGTCACATTTTTCTGTTCGGCTGTATAGGCTATAGGCTGATTTACATCATCAATAATGACGAAGCATTAAGTTTGGTTGAATAAACAGTTTTTAGGGAACTGAATGAAACGTAGTTTGTGGTTTTTCCTTGTTGGCTGAATTTAACTGAAACATGACTGACAATAATAGATCTCCCAAACTGGGTTTAATCAAGAAATCCTTTAAAAACTGGGATCCAGCATGAGGAAACGAGTCGACAATCTCCAAAGCAGGTGTGCTGAAGTGGAAAAAATTGTCTGAAAACTTACGTTTGTTAAATAAACAAGTTTGTATTCCAGGTAAATCATGATGAAAACACATTTTCATCACGTAAAGTTTTCTTCTAAGTCTATAAAACATGCTTCTGTTTTTATTCTATTTTTTGCAGTTTTTCATTTTTAGTATTGCCTCATATTAAAGACAAATATTTCACATTTCAATTGAAGAAATTGCAATTTGAGAATTAAAACAGGAGCAAATAAAATAACAGATGATTTCACAAGCTGATGAAAATGTACTTTTATTTGATTTAGTAAAGCAATAAACTGATTTAGATCAATAATCCGGATGTTTCTGATGTGCCTTCAGGGTGCTGTTGGCTGGACAAACTTGAACATATTTGTAATTTCAAAACATTAAGGTAAGGGATTTTTTTTTTTTTTTGGGGGGGGGGGGGGGGGGGGGGGGGGTTCCATTTAAGTTCATATCTAACTTCTGAGTTTAACAGATGCAGATAAATAAAAACATGGGTGTATATAATAGGCATAAAACGTCAGATGTAATATGTCAAAGTTAATAGGTTTTGTGTCTAATTAGCTGTTTAAGTTACTGTATTAAGATGCAAAAGAAATAATTACTAAATAATGTAAAATAAAGATAATGAAATGGAAAAATGAAAAACCTTTTTTTAGTTTTTATTACATAGTGTATTTGTCCATGAGACTGTAAAGTAATTTTACTGTTTATTATTCAAATCTTTGGAACATAATTTAGAGAGAAATACATATATTTGCATATATTTTTTCCTGAAAAGTATGTATAATGTTGCATTATAGTAATGAATGATTTATTATTTAGAAAAATAGTTATTGCATATTGCATAGTAATGAATGGTTAATTAATTTAAAAAAAAAGAAGCTGTTATTGCATAGTAAATATGTCCATGACACTGTGTAAAGTAATTTTACTGTTTATTATTTAGATCCTTGGGAAACATTTTCTTGAAATTAGTCATTTAATGATTAAAATCCAGAGAAATACATTGTATTACATATATATTTTTCCTGAACAGTATGTATACTTTTGCATTGTAGTAATGATTATATAAATATATATTATATATATATAGATTACTTATATCATTATAGTAATAGTAATGAATGATAAATGATTAAGAAAAATATTTTCAAAAAGTTAAACGTAGATACTAACAAAATCACAAAGCGTTATGTAAAAACTACGGTATCTGTGATCCTTCGGCCCACTGATTGATATTCTGTTTTTTTTTTTTCTCTAAAACTTGAACAGATTTTACTTTTATTTATAGTTTTATAACATAAATCATTTTCACCCACTATTTGTGATGCATTTGAAAGGAGCGATCTCTCTTTTCGTGGTTGAAGCTGGGAATTTCGAGCTTGCATTTGTGCTCCTGAAGGCAGCGCCACTTCCCAGGCTGACGTCAGACTGTCGGTCGGGGCTGGGCTCGTGCGCTCGGAAACGGGCGCCGTTGGAAAAACATGTAACGGGACCAGGTACGCCGCACCTTCCCACGACTTCCCTCACTGAGACCCAGTTCACACGCGGAGACCAAGTAAGCTCCCCCAGGAACTTTTCCCGCTCTTACACGGGCTTGTTTCGGGGGTAACGACACCTCGCGAGGACCTTAGTTGTCTTATTCACCTCAGTTTGTGCTTTCTTGCTAATCTTAAGCTAGCTAGCTGTTGGCATTCCAACAGGGACTCAGACATTAGCTGCAAAACACAGAATATGACAACAACTGGGCTTCAAACTCCGCTGTTCGCGGCCAAATACGAGCGTTAATCAAAGCAAGCGGGCGCGCGGGGTGTTGAGTTAAAGTGCTGAGGTTTATAAGTTCTGCTGCAGAGATTCGTGAGCCCGGACCGGGCCGGACTCCGCGTGCACCGTCGCTCCGGCGGCACCAGCCGTTATTCTGGGTGAAGCTACGGCGGTTATCCGCGAGGCTGGAGGGCGTCAGGTTGACAGCTCCAGGTGTGCTTCTTGTTTTGGTCTGCCTGCGCCGGCTGGGCGGGGTGAGGAGCGTTGAGGTCATCTAACAGCTGAGTTTACCTGGAGATCCCTGCAGGGAGTTTTACCTGCCGAGGATGGACTCATTTATGCTGAAGGTGGAAACTGGGGCGAAGCTGAGTTCTTAATTTTAGCTGTTAAATTTACATTTGAGGTTCAGTCGTCCTCAAAATAATTCTTACCCTCAAATTTCTATCAGTGAACTAAGATAAAATTGACAAAAGTAATAAATAAAAATTCTACGGAAATCATGACATTGATTTGGAATAGTGGTTCAACAGAAATATTAAAAACAAATACATCAAAAATAAAACAAGTAAACAAGAAAGATGGGGCTCCTACGCTGCAGTCGTCCTCAAAATTAGTTATATTCCCAAATTAAAGAAAGAACCAAAACAATCTATCAGTGAAACAAGTTGAAAATGACAAAAGTAATAATAAATAAAAATTCTATGAAAATCATGACATTGATTTTGAATTGATGTTCAACAAAAATATTAAAAACAAACACACCAAAAATAAAACAACTAAGCATGGTGGGGCTCCTGATCTAAAATGTTGTTGCGCAACACTTTGAGACAATCACTGCAATCAGGTGTTTTCTGTAACGTCCAATCAGACGTCTGCACCTGCTTACAGGTATGTTGGTCCTGTTCATGGAAAAGATGCTCTAATGTGTCTGGGACAGTTTTTTTTTTTTGTTTAATTATTATGTTCAACTAAAATTAAAAAACAATTTATGTCACTAAATTATATTTTTATTAATTTTTATTTATGAGTTTTAGTTTCTTGTTATTTGAATTCCAGTTGTAAATTTAGCCCTTTTTTAAAAAAAAAAAAATTGTATGAATAATTTTGAGAAGGACTATATGTAACCAAGCCTTTGTTTATCAGATGAACTAGTACTCTGGATAAACCTGGAACTGCAGTACGCAACAGATTAGGGAGTTGTATAGATACACTGATGCTGCTTGGTAATTTAACACAAAAGTAAGAAATTCTCCAGTCAAATTAGCCAAAAAGAGAGGGGCATATGTTTAGTTGGAGAAATGATCAAAAAGTTATTAACCCTTAAAACTCCATATCGTTTTTCTGTACAGTCGTCTTCAAAGTTATTCATAACTTCCACTTAAAGAGGCTAAATTGACAACAGTATTTCAAATAACAAGAAAATGACAATAAATAAAAAAATTACAAAATTATAAGTTAGAGAATAAGTGATTGCTTTTGAATTCTAGGTAATAAATAATAATAATAATTGAAAAAACAAATAAACAAAACTGTCCCAGACACATTCAAGCTCCTTTCCCATGAACATGGACCAACGTACCTGTCGGCAGGTGCAGACGTCTGATTGGACGTTACAGAAAACACCTGATTGCAGGGATAGCTTCAAAATGAGCCCCATCTTGCTTGTTGATTACTTGCAGGGCTTGAAATTCACTTCTCAAAATGGGGGGAATTCCCCCTTACATGCTTCACCAAGGGGGGATTTGGACACTTTGGGGGGATATTTACAGGGCGCTTTACCACAGGTCTTACAGCGTCCTACCCGTAGGCTACCTCGGATTAATAAGGAGCATTAATTTGTCTTTTTCATCCTTTTTAGTTTCCATCTTAGACTGCTGTCTTGTCCCGTCTCCGTTCTTTTTTATCAGCTATCATCAGTTTTTACCAACTTAATACAAAAAGTACATATTGCAGTAATCTGTTGCATCTTTCAGCTGCATAATTATAATAAGTGGTTCTTTCTTCCAGCTCGGTTCTGTTCTCTCTCCTCGACGTAATCTCCTGCATTTGATAAAAGTTCTGTTAAAATAAAACTGGTCTTGGGGAGGACAGAGCATCTTCTACATGCAAGGCTAGAAAACTGTCAGAAACTTAATGAATATCCAAAGATATTTAATAGGAAAGAAAAATGGAAAAACAGAGAAAACAATAAAGAAGCTGAGATAAACAAGAACAAGTGAAAAGCAGTGAGAATGTGAGAAAATGATGAGGAAACATCCCCAAAATCAGCTTCTTTCTCCAAAATAATACAAAATTTAGATTTTTAATATGACATATTTAATGCTGTTTAGCCTATGCGTCAAAATATAAAATGTATTCCTAATATCAAACTATTATTTATCAATATTATCTTTATCTATGAATCGATCTCACATTCAGCTGCCATGTGAGAAACGGTGACGCAGCGCTGATGTTGGTCTCATCACACCAACATTAAACTGAGCAGCTCGTGCCTTCGTCATTATGATCAAACACGGATATTCTGAGCCAGTTAGGCTAAAACTTTTCTTTGGGCTGCTTGTTACCGTGACCAGCACCAGCGCTACCTGAGGATCTGGAGGATTTGGGTCGTAAACGAGACCGACACCGGCGCTGCCACAGCGACTGGTGTTGGTCCAGACCAGGTGACTCGAAGTTACATTTACGTTATAAGACTCCGTGAAAGTTTCGTCTTACCGGTGGGAAATCCGCCAACTATGGCTGGTTTATAAACAAGAGGGAAGCTGCGACATCTGACAGGTCAGAGAGAGAGAGAGAAAGGGAGCGCGCGCTTTATTAAAGGGCCGACGCGGAAGGCGACGTCACTCCTCTGAATGAAAGGAGAGGGAGTGACGTCGCCTCAAGCGTGTCGAGCGTCATTTTATGGCTCCGATGCAAAGGTTCGCTGCACATTACGTCGCTGCAATTGCAAGCGGGAATTTCCCGCATTATAAGAGCGAAGTTTGCGGGAATTGATGGTATTATGCGCGATTCCCGCAATCCCGCAGCGAATTTCAGGCCCTGACTTGTTTTATTTTTTGTGTATTTGTTTTTGATATTTTTGTTGAATCACAATTCAAAATCAATGTCATGATTTTCCTAGAATTTTAGTTTATTATTACTTTTGTCATTTTCAACTTATTTCATTGACAGATAATTTTTTCCTTCTTTAATTTGAGGGAATGAATAATTTTTAGGACGACTGTATGTATGTCCAGCTGAAAAATAAATGTACTAAGTGAACTAAAATTATGCATACTTTTGTGTACTTGAAGTCACACTAATTATCACTATACTTCAAGTGTGTTTCTGGTTAGTTAACTTGAAGCTATTTTGGAACAACTAATTTTGTACTAAATGTATTTTACTTATAATTAAATAGTAGAAAAGCTCAACTTGAAGTGTATAAGCCCTATTTTTTGTACTTTAAGCATTTGACTAATACATGTCAAATACATGACTTATACTACTTCTTCAAAAACTTATTTTTTACAGACTTTAGCTTCTAAACACTAGGAGTGGGGAAAAAAATACTGATACACTGAAATATCAAGATATTTTCATATGCTGATATACTGACATTTAAAACTGCGGTATCGATCTATCTTACCAACAAAATCTCGTGATATTTCTTCGTTCTGCTACGAAACCTTGCAAGAATTCACAAAAATTTTGCGATATTTTCAAATGCTGATATCATATTGACATTTGAAAATGCGGTATCGATCTATTTTACTAACAAAATATTGCGATATTTCACCGTTCTGTTATGAAACCTCGAGAGAATTCATGAAATATGAGATTTTGTAACAGGACGATGAAATCTCGCAAGATCTTAACAGTAAAATAGATCTATACCGCATTTTTGAATATTGATTTGATATTTGCATATGAAAATATTGCGATATTCCAGTGTATTTATATTTTTTTCCCACACCTATGTTAGCTGCCTCAGACTCCGATATTATTGAAGGTGTTATAAATTGATTTATGGTATGTGGCTTTTTACTGGTCTGACACCCCCACAGAAAGCACACAAGGCTGCGTAAGTGGAAACACAGCGTTTAGTGTGGGAAACAAAGTGTGTGTGTTTGCGTCAGAGTGAATCATCTCTGGTCTGGCTGCCGTCCAGCTGAGGTTGCGTCGCTTATTAAACCCGATGATAAATAACTTTTTCATAAACACTGCGTTGTGATTGGTTCGGCTGGTGATTCACGTCTCCGTGCATTGAGGGCAGTAAATGAAGTTTTATTCTTTTATTGTCCTGCAACAAAAGATCAGAGTATTTTCCATGAGGTGTGTCTAGTTTAGCCTTTTTTAACCACACAGATCTCTGACAGCAGCAGAGAAGTCCAGTGAAAAAAGGACTTTTATGAGTTTTAACCATGTTCGTGTGTTATTTTCTCATAAAATAACACACGAACCTCATTAAAACCTCATTTAACGCGTTATTTTTCTTTATTCATGCATATTTGAGTAATCTACAATATAGCATCTATTAGTAATTAGTGGACTTAATGAGTTTTTGAACTAGTATAGTGATCTATATGGAGCAATAGAGATTTTTAGTCCAAACTTTAAACAACTGCCTTATTGAGTAAATTTTTTCTTCTTTTTCTTTACTTTTATTTTTTTTTTTTTTATTTTCTTTTCTTTTTTTTTTTTCCTGTCCTCCTATCTTTTTTCTTTTTTTCTTTCTTTCTTCTTTTCATTTTTTTTTTTTTTTTTTTTTCTTTTTTTATCTTTTTTATCTTTCCTTTTTTTCTTTTCCTTCGTTGTTCCTGCCTTCCCCATTCTGCCCAGCGGAGCTTTCTTTCTTTCTTCCTTTATTCTTGTGAGAGATCCGTTACCACTATCCTTCCTTTTCCTTTCTCTGTTTCCTTTTTATCTTCCTGCCTACTCATTTTCTCTTCCTCGCCTTCTTGTTTCGGTTTTCGTCTTTATTTTATTTCTTTTTTTTTTTTATTCCTCTTTTTTTTTTTCTCTCCTTCTTCCTTTTTCCTCTTTCCTCCTTCTTTTCTTCCTTTTCCTTTGTCCTCTTGTTCGCCTCCTCGTCTCCTTCTTTTTTAATTTCCTCCCCTTCCTCCCCAATCCCCTATCCATTTCCCCTTGATTTTCCCTGTTTTTTTTTTTTTTTTCTTTTTTTCTTTGGGTGTTTTTTTTTTTTTTTTTTTTTTTTTTTTTTTTCCTTTTTTTTTTTTTTTTTTCCCCCCCCCTCCCCCTCCTTTCTCTTTTTTCTCTTATTCTCTTTTTCACCCTTTTTTCGTTTTATTCTTCCTTCTCTTCTTTTTTTTTTTTCTTTTTTTTTTTCTTCCCCTCTTTTTCCCCCCCTCCCCTTTTTTTTTCTCCCCCCCCCTTCTTTTCTTCCCCTTTTTTTTCTTAAAACCTAGAAATCATTTCACCAAATTTGACCAATCATGAAGTGACAAATATGCGTGTGCAGCATCGTAGCAAGACGCCACAACTCCAATAACCCTAACTTATCCAGTCTTAAGTGGCGACGGGAACATATTTAACTTTTATTTGCCCATAGTTGACTTTTGGAACATTTGAGAAGCTTGTTACAGCTTCTTTTCTCATGTTTTCCAGATTAAACAACTTATGTATTAATCATAAATAGGGATGCACCAAAATAAAAATTCTTGGCTGAAACCGAAAATAAAAAATGAGCAAACCAAGGCCGAAAGCTGAAACACCGAAATATACTTATTGTCAGTTATTAGAACCGTAGCATTGCTGGCTATGATGTGTACTAACCTCACTAAAATCAAAGCATCGCAATAAATCAGATACAGAAGCTTCAAAATATTTATTCACCATCACCAGCAATGCACAATATGAATTAAAATTAAAAATAAAATGTTTAGTTTGACTCCACTCATGTACCTTATGATGCCTTTTAAATGTTTCTCTGTAGTACTACTACGACAAATACTAATATCCAGGCTGAGAACTGACTGAAGCTGAGAGACTAAAATTAAATATGTTCTCACATAAAAACACAGAGACCAGAAGTCGCGGCTGGATGCTGGATGCTGTTTGCTGCGTCATTTGCTGGGGGGGGGGCTCCCCTAACTTTCATATAATGGAGTTCACCGGGGTCCGAACCAAAAAGGTCCATAAAAGTCCACAAAAACTTGTCAATATTCCTCCAAACTGCTCGTCCAATGTGATCCAAGTGTCCTGAGTGGGTAGCGTCCAGAATTTACTGGAAACCACATCATTTAGTAGATTTTTAGAGCCTAAACAGTAAAACATTGCAGTTTCTTTTTGCACGTTTGTGCGCGTTCATGACACTGCAGAAGCCGCAGCGTTCAGCACCTACTCTGCCAATAATGCAGGTGTAGAAGAAGAAATTCGCTGTTTACATTGTGGCAAGAGCAACAAAGCTGCAGACGAACACAAGGGGGGTTGGATACTGATTTAAAACAAAGAAAGAAAGAAAGAAAAAGAGAGCGTGCGATGTCGTCTGCCGCGGCTTCCTACGGTGTAGTGCGATACTGATATGATATTGCAATATGATGTTAACATGAGAGAGATATGATATACATATCGTTGTGCAAATTTTTTTGCTTAATTTTTGCATGATGACCCGGCTGCACCTCGACTGACTGCAAAGGGGTCACCTGAGTATTTGATAAGTAGGGAAAAAATATTGATACACTGAAATATCGGGATGTTTTCATATGATGATACCATATCTATATTTAAAAACACAGTATCAATCTATTTTTCCGATGAAATTTCGCAAGATATTGTCGTTTTGTTACTAAATCTCATGAGATTTCACGAAATACAGTGAGATTTCATAATAGAACGATGAAATCTTGCCGTATTTCCTGAAATCTCATGAGATTTAGTAACAAAACGATATCTCGCGAAATTTCATCAGTAAAATAGATTGATACCATGTTTTTGAATATAGATATGCAAGTGGCATATGAAAATATCAGTAAAAATTAGGGTAAAAATACCGGTACATATCATATATCGTCATCTAAAATAATTATATTGTGATATGATATTTGGTCCATATCGCCCAGCCCTAAGTGAACTCACATAGACGCGCTTCGCGGCAGCTACATGTTCTACTGTTTAGTGTATAAATGACGTCGTTTCCAGTAAACTCTGGACGCTACCCACTCAGGACACGTGGATCACATTGGACGAGCAGTATGGAGGAATATTGACTAGTTTTTGTGGACTTTTATGGACCTTTTTGGTTCAGTCGCTGGTGAACTCCATTATATGAAAGTTGGTGTCTTGCTCAGGATGAGGATGAGGAGAAGATGAAGAACCATCATTCTGTGGGTGTACTATCCCTTTAAGGTTATGAATAAGTTTTATCTTCTGTTTGGTTTTCCAGCTTCCTTCCATCACATTGGGACAGTGCCGGGTGGTGGGCGAGGCCCCCCACCCACAGACAAGCAGGGAGCCATGAGCACGTCAGGCAAGGCCAGCGGGCTGAAACCTCCGAGTAAGATCGTCCGTCCGTCCGTGGTGCCTTCAAGAACGTCCCCGTCTTCTGGTAGGAACTTATCAAACTTATTGATCATGAGGGGATATGAATGTTTAACAAGGTGACTCCGACTGCAGGTACTCCAAAACCAGTTCCTCCTGAGAAGCCCCCCAGCGCCGTGACCCCCCCCACCCAGGATGGGAATGTGGACTTTCAGATCGGCGACAGGGTCTGGGTCAACGGCAACAAGCCCGGTTACGTGCAGTTTGTCGGGGGCACCCAGTTCGCTCCTGGGCAGTGGGCGGGCATCGCGCTGGACGATCCCATCGGGAAGAACGACGGGTCGGTGGCGGGGGTCCGCTACTTCCAGTGCGAGGACGGGCGGGGCATCTTCACACGGCCTTCCAAGCTGTCCAGGACGGCGCTGCCGGAGAAGGAGGCCAACGGAGGCCGGGCCAGTCCGGCTCCAGGAGCTCCTGCACCCAGCGAGTCTGCGCCTGCAGGCCCGACCCCCGCCGGTAACCAGCAATCCCCTCCACACTCGGGGTGTCCCAAAATATCCATATAATGAAATATCGCCATGTTTTACGTAGGGCTGCCACGATAAGTCGATTAATTTACTAATCATCTACTTTCTAAATAATCAACAACTAATGTTAGGGCTGGGCAATTAATCGAAATTTAATCGTGATTTCAATTTTTGTGATACAGATGCTAGAATCTGATAGGCTACCAGCATCATGTGACACAGAAGCTAGAATCTGATAGGCTACCACCATCATGTGATACAGAAGCTAGAATCTGATAGGCTACCACCATCATGTGATACAGAAGCTAGAATCTGATAGGCTACCACCATCATGTGATACAGAAGCTAGAATCTGATAGGCTACCACCATCATGTGATACAGAAGCTAGAATCTGATAGGCTACCACCATCATGTGACACAGAAGCTAGAATCTGATAGGCTACCACCATCATGTGATACAGAAGCTAGAATCTGATAGGCTACCACCATTATGTGATACAGAAGCTAGAATCTGATAGGCTACCACCATTATGTGACACAGAAGCTAGAATCTGATAGGCTACCACCATCATGTGATACAGAAGCTAGAATCTGATAGGCTACCACCATCATGTGATACAGAAGCTAGAATCTGATAGGCTACCACCATCATGTGACACAGAAGCTAGAATCTGATAGGCTACCACCATCATGTGATACAGAAGCTAGAATCTGATAGGCTACCACCATCATGTGATACAGAAGCTAGAATCTGATAGGCTACCACCATCATGTGATACAGAAGCTAGAATCTGATAGGCTACCACCATCATGTGATACAGAAGCTAGAATCTGATAGGCTACCACCATCATGTGACACAGAAGCTAGAATCTGATAGGCTGCCACCATCATGTGATACAGAAGCTAGAATCTTATAGGCTACCACCATCATGTGATACAGAAGCTAGAATCTGATAGGCTACCACCATCATGTGATACAGAAGCTAGAATCTGATAGGCTACCACCATCATGTGACACAGAAGCTAGAATCTGATAGGCTACCACCATCATGTGATACAGAAGCTAGAATCTGATAGGCTACCACCATCATGTGACACAGAAGCTAGAATCTGATAGGCTACCACCATCATGTGACACAGAAGCTAGAATCTGATAGGCTACCACCATCATGTGATACAGAAGCTAGAATCTGATAGGCTACCACCATCATGTGACACAGAAGCTAGAATCTGATAGGCTACCACCATCATGTGACACAGAAGCTAGAATCTGATAGGCTACCACCATCATGTGATACAGAAGCTAGAATCTGATAGGCTACCACCATCATGTGATACAGAAGCTAGAATCTGATAGGCTACCACCATCATGTGATACAGAAGCTAGAATCTGATAGGCTACCACCATCATGTGATACAGAAGCTAGAATCTGATAGGCTACCACCATCATGTGACACAGAAGCTAGAATCTGATAGGCTACCACCATCATGTGACACAGAAGCTAGAATCTGATAGGCTACCACCATCATGTGACACAGAAGCTAGAATCTGATAGGCTACCACCATCATGTGACACAGAAGCTAGAATCTGATAGGCTACCACCATCATGTGATACAGAAGCTAGAATCTGATGGGCTACCGCCATCATGTGATACAGAAGCTAGAGTCTGATAGGCTACCACCATCATGTGACACAGAAGCTAGAATCTGATAGGCTACCACCATCATGTGACACAGAAGCTAGAATCTGATAGGCTACCACCATCATGTCATACAGAAGCTAGAATCTGATAGGCTACCATCATCATGTGATACAGATGCTAGAATCTGATAGGCTACCACCATCATGTGATACAGAAACTAGAATCTGATAGGCTACCACCATCATGTGATACAGAAACTAGAATCTGATAGGCTACCACCATCATGTGATACAGATGCTAGAATCTGATAGGCTACCACCATCATGTCATACAGAAGCTAGAATCTGATAGGCTACCACCATCATGTGACACAGAAGCTAGAATCTGATAGGCTACCACCATCATGTGATACAGAAACTAGAATCTGATAGGCTACCACCATCATGTGATACAGATGCTAGAATCTGATAGGCTACCACCATCATGTGACACAGAAGCTAGAATCTGGCTGCTTTCATCATTTCAGCTGAAAACTCTCAGAAGTAGAATCAAATTGCATGTTTTGTATCTGTACATTGGTTTCGTGATACTCACAAAAGTATTGATTCCGATATTTTGTCTGGCTGGTATCAAAGTATCGACTCCAAGGTATCGATATGCCCTCCCTATTTTGTAGTTAGTTAGTAGAATAGATGGATAATGCATTTTTAAATGTTAATATGATATCAGCATATAAAAATGTTGGGATATTTCAGTGTATTGATATTTTTTCCCACCCCTCATGTCTTCAGCGACACATATTGTGATGTATCATGAATGAGATTTGTTGCGATATATCTATTATTGCAGAATCACAGTATTGTGATATTATCGTTATCATAAACAAAATATGGTGATGGTATCGTATGGCGAGGTACCTGGTGATACCCAGCCCTGCTCCAGACCGTCTGGTTCTCTCTGGACGGCTGTTTTTCTACGTTGCCTCTGTTTTAATGGTGACTAACTGAACCTCTCACACGCTCAGCTCCGCCCACCGGCATCAGGACGAGCAGCGTCCTCACCCGCATGGTGGCGTCCAGCGAGTCCGTGTCCAACCTGTCAGACCCAGACTCGCTGAAGAAGAACAGGAGGGAGCTGAGACTGGGAGACCGTGTGCTGGTAAGAACCACAGCTCTGTGCTGAAACTTTTACTTTCAGGATAGACCGATACATCGGCTGGCCGATATTTGCATTTTTTTTTTGCTGGTATTGGCATTGCCTGATAAGTTGGTTGGACTGGCCGATGCCCCCACTCGGCATAATTTACAGACTTTATAGATAAAGTCATCCTCAAAATTACCCAAACCCTCCAACTGAAACAGGAAAAAAATCAGCTGTCAGTAAATGAAGATGAAGCTGACAAAAGTACAATAAATGACATTTTTTATGAAAATCATGACATTGATTTTGAATTGTGGTTCAACAGAAATATTAAAAACAAACACAGCAAATAAAACAAGTAAACCAGCATGATGGGGCTCCCAATCTAAAATGTTGCTGAGCAACATTTTGAGCCAATCACTGCAATCAGGTGTTTTCTGTATCGTCCAATCAGACGTCTGCACCTGTTGGCAGGTATGTTGGTCCATGTTCATGGGAAAGATGCTCTAATGTGTCTGAGACAGTTTTGTTTGTTTGTTTTTTCAATTATTTCCAACCACAATTCAAAAGCAATATTTTTTTCCACGAAATTATAATTTTGTAAATTTTTGTAATATTATTATTTCTTATTTCTTACTACTTTACTATTATTTATAATTATAAAAGATCTATTATTATTTACTATTATAATATATATTATTATTTACTACTATAACTACTTTATATTACTTTATTAGTACTTTTTCAGTTTCTTGTTATTTGAATTACTATTGTGTAGGGATGCACGATATTATCTGCCTCCTATCAGTATTGGTCTATATCGGCCTTAAAAATGAATATCGGACATCAGCCACCCCACCGATATTTAACCGATCAGCCTGCTGTTTCTGAAGTCTAAAAAAAACAAAAATTTCTTCTTCTTTGAAAATTTCTTTTTTACAGATGAAATATTGCGATATTTTCATATGCTGATGTCATACTGACATTAAACAATGCTGGATCGATCTATTTTACTAATGAAATCTTGGGATATTTCATCATTCTGGTACGAAATCTTGCAAGAATTCATGAAAATTTCACAATATTTTTATATGCTGATACCATATTGACAATTAAAAAACGCGGTATCAATCTATGTTACTAACAGTCTCGCGACAATTCATGAAATCTCACAAATGTTTGTAACGGAACGTTGAAATTTAATGAGATTTTGTGTGTAAAATAGATCTATACCACATTTTTAAATATCGATTTGATATCAGCATATGAAAATATCGCGATATTTCAGTGTATCGATATTTTTTCCCACCCCTATTTTTCAAAGTGTAGAAAACGGATAACAAAACTGCTATTTGCAACGACTGCATATTTTTTTCAGCTCTAATATCTGTATCAATATCGGTTATCTGCCACATGAGTTTTAAAATATCGGCATATCGGATATCGGCCTACTGTTGCGAATTTAGCCTCTTTTAATGGCATGGAATCAATAAATCAATGAATAGTTTTGAGGACTATATATATATATACTGTATATATATATATATATATATACATATATATATATATAAATATATATATATATATACATATACACAGTATATATATGTGTGTGTGTGTGTATAATTATATTATTTAGTATTATGATTATTATTATTTACTCATTTATTTGTTTATTTATTTAATCTCGGTGAGTTATGGGTCGGCCTGTGTTTGGTCCTGAATGTTGGATCTGATTGGGTTTTTCTGTGTGCAGGTCGGTGGTACGAAGGCGGGAGTGGTGCGGTTTCTTGGAGAAACGGACTTTGCGAAGGGAGAGTGGTGTGGAGTGGAGCTGGACGAGCCTCTCGGGAAGAACGACGGAGCGGTGGCCGGCACCAGGTGAGGAACGCTGACGGAGGATACGACGAGTTCTGCTCAGTTTTACGCAGATTTCATTTGCAGACGACGGTGCAGAAGACTGTTACCCCCTCCGTCCACTGCCTCCGCCCCGCTCCGGTCCGCACGACGCAGCAAATCCGTTGCTTTTTTAATCAATGAGCAGGAGTCCACTTCTCCGCCAGCGCTCCGCTCCGCTCCGACACGTCTGCTCGGGTCCGTCGGCCTCCGCCAAAAATACGGATCAACTCTATTTTCTGGTCCGCTCCGGTCCGTTTGGAGGAAGTTGCAAACATGAAACATCCAGTTTATAACGTTTTTTTTTTTTAAATCCACCACAGAAGAAATTGATTGCTGTGTATAAAACTTATTGGGTATATTGTAGCATCTCAATAAAAACTTTTTTATGAAATTATATTGCGGCATATTTGCTAAAATCATGTAATACAGGCAAATAAAGCCTTTCGAAATAAACAAGAACTTGTTGTGGACAATGTACTCACTAGGGCTGAACGATATGGACAAAATTTCATATCTCGATATTCATGCCAGACATCTCAATATCGATACGATACGATATGACTACGGGTTAGTTGAAAACCAAGCACTTTGGTGGAAAGTGCAGTTTTGTTTGTGACTTCCAGTGCTTTATATGCAGGACAAGCACAGGGGAGATCTATATCTTTTATATAGTTGCTTTAGCGATATTAATATCTTGAATGTCCATATCTCGATATAGATACGATAGCGATATATCTTTCAGCCCTAGTACTCACCAATAAATGACGGCAAAAGTATCAAAAACCTCAGATGAACGACACAATGTGTCTTTCGAAGGTGCAATAAATGAAAAGTTTGTTGCCGCCGCTGTTTATCTACACCATTTATCGCGTGAAGTTGGAAATCTCACGCATGCTCCTTTGCCTACTTTGTGACTAAACGGAGAGGGTGCTGGCGGAGTGAGGCGGAGTATGTGTGCGAGGCTTTTTGCAGCCCGCCGGAAAAGACGGACTAGAGCGCAGCGGAGCGGATCGGAGTGGACGGGAGGTGTTAGCTGGTGCACAGTTTGCAAAGGTTTCATGTCTGCAACGTAGACGGACACAGCTGTAAATATAAAGTTAATTTAGTTGGTTTTGTTGTTCTCACATCTCTCCAGAGTTCATAAACCCAGCTTTTTCCTTTGAATAAAAGGGAAATTCTTCCTCTGATTGTTTTGGTTTAACTCAGGGGTGTCCAGCTCCGGTCCTCAAGGGCCGCAATCCTGCAGGTTTTCTACGTCTCCCTTATCCAACACACACCTGACTCAAATTCATCGGCTTTTATATTAATTTAATTTGAGTCAGCTGTGCTGGTGTAAGGAGGCATGGAAAACCATCAGGACAGCGGCCCTTGAGGACTGACTTTGGACACCACTGGTTTAACTTATCAGTTTAGGGGATATTTAACATTTAGCACTCTGTTCGTGATACTGAAAGTGCGGAATAGATAAAAAACAAACACATTAAGACTTACAGACTTTGCTCTGCACGAAGACATGCACGATGAAAGAAGATAGTTGACGAGACATTGGACACAAACCAAGTCTGGACTTTCCCAGCGAGATTTTCTCACATATAAAGATGCTTTAAGGCCATTTCAATTCAAAATGATGAAATTAAAGAAAACGTTAGCAGGAAATCCTGCCCATCAAACGAAGGACAGGCCAATACATCGGCCGGCTAATATTTTAGGCCGATATTTTTTTTTTTTTTTTTTTTTTTTTATTTTTGATGGAGGAGAAGGAATTCAACACGCTTCTCCCCTGGGGGTTGGCAAAAAATATTTTAATTTATAATTAAGGTGAAAGATAATAATTGATTTGCATACTGCTTATTTTTTTTGCTTCAATTTGTTTCTATGTTTTTGTCTCTGAGTTTAAAATATGCATATGGAAATTGGGAAAATTAAATATATCATGTATATTGTATTTTTTTTTTTTTTTTTTTTTTTTTTATAAATAAAAACACAAAAAACAAACAAACAAACAAAAAAAGAGTGAGCTTTTTACAGTGTTGAATTTCCCTTCTGCAATAAATAAAGTATTTTTCTTTTCTTTTCATTTCATATACATATATATATATATATATATGAATTTAAATTAAATGAAAAATACTGAAATATTAAATAATACAAATATTAAATAAAAATATTAAACAACCTAAAAACATTAAATTTGCAGCAGATATATATATATATATATATATATATATATATATTTTAATTGCAAATTTAATGTTTTTATTTAATATTTGTCAACAAGTGCACTGTTTCTTTTTTACAGTCGTCTTCATAATTATTCACCTCCAATTAAAAAGGAAAGAAATCAGCTGTTGGTGAAATAACTTGAAATTGACAAAAGTAAAATAAAAAAAATTCTATGAAAATCATGACACTGATTCTGAATTGTGGTTCAACAGAAATATTAAAAACAAACACACAAAAAATAAAACAAGTAAACAAGCATGATGGGGCACCAAAGCTAAAATGTTGTAGATCAACACTTTGATCCAATCACTGCAATCAGGTGTTTCTGTAACGTCCAATCAGACGTCTGCACCTGCTGACAGGTATGTTGGTCCATGTTCATGGAAAGATGTTCTAATGTGTCTGAGACAGTTTTTTTTGTTTGTTTTTTAATTATTATTTTCATCCATAATTCAAAAGCAATATTTTATTTCACTAAATTATAATTTTTTTATTTATTATTAATTTCTTTAGTTTATTGTTATTTAAATTACTGTTGGGAATTGAACCTTTTCTTTAACTGGAGGGTACGAATTATTTTGAGGAAGCCTGTATATATTTATTCTGAGTGGTTTGTCCTTTTATTTATATTTATATTAAAATAGTTGTAAAATATCTGTATCTGTCGATCCCTAATCAAACTCTTACGCTTAAAGAGGCAGCTAAATGATTTCAGGTTTTACCTGAAAATGGGCTCCTTTTTGTTTTTAGGGGTCACCACAGCGAATCATCCTCCTCCATCTGATCTCATCCTCCACATCCTCTCATACCACGAGTCCTTTCACCTCCTCTGTGCTATTCTTTTCTCTAATTCCACCCTCAGCAGTCTGATCTCTGCCACCTCCAGCTGTCTTCCCCTCTGGGTCAGTGAGGAAAACGAACCTTTAAGCCCCGTGCTTCACTCGTTCTGCTGAAATGTGATTGGCGATGTTGGAGAAACCAGCAGCGTCTGACTGTGTCCTGTTTCCCGCTCAGATACTTCCAGTGCTCGCCCAGGTACGGCCTGTTCGCTCCCGTCCACAAGGTGACGCGGATCGGCTTCCCCTGCACCACCCCCACCAAGGCAAAGAGCTCCCGGAGGAGGTCCGCGCTCAAGAGGAGCCCCAGTGCCTCCTCCATCAGCTCCCTCAGCTCCGCCACCTCCTCCATCAGCGGCAAACCCAGCCGAGCAGGACTGGTACGACCTTAACCTGCTTTGCTTTATCCGTGTCTAGTTTTTCCTTCATTTTAGTATTTGTATTTTGGTCAGAAACAAACATTTGTGTAAAAAATACACAACCTTAATGCCAAAACTCAGTTTAATATGTAAATAAAAGCAGGATCTCATGAATGATTTTATTCCCAGCAAACATAAACAACATCTCAGATGATGAAGCTGAGACGTTTGATGGAAAATATTCACTGATTGTGAATCTGATGGCAGCAAAATCTTCCACCTGATGGAGGATTTTGAATTTTAAATTTCAAAGGGAGGTTATGTGGAAAGGCCAAAGATTGCTGTCGGCTCTCCAGCTGTAACGCTGAAAAATGAGATTCTAGCTAACATTTAACCGTCAAAAATGTTGTTTTTTTCCCCCTACAAGGTTAACAAGGGAACTAGTTTTAAACCAAACCTTTTCCGGGGTGTTTTATATACAGTCACCACATGAAGGATTTAAATGCATGTTTTAGACCAGTGATTTTTAACCACGGCCCAAACTCGGGCCTCCAGCGCCACCTAGAGGGCCGCGAAAACCTTTCCTTTTCCACGTGTGGGCAGCGAGGACCAAATATTTACACTGTTATTGATGACTGGATGAGTTGCAATGTAGCGCCCCCCCCCCCCCCCCCCCCCCCCCCCCCCCCCCCCCCCCCCCCCCCCCCCACCTGGTGGCGCTAATTTGTCACGGTTCAACAAACAAGCAGAAGAAGACACTCAGCTAGCCGCTAGCCTGTAGCTAATGTTGTAAAGAAGAATTAAAACTAAATAATGAAGATAAAAATGGTCCCAAACCCCTAAAGAGGCAAAAATCCACTCCAATTTATTAAATATGGATTAGTGAGTGGAGATAACAAAGCAGAGCTGAGAAGATGGATGGAGCACTAGCTAATGCTAATGCTAATGCTAAAGTTAATGCTAACATTATCTGCAGCTTCATCTAGAAATAAACATCAACACTCGTTGGAAAGAAAGGATTTTTAAGGAAAAAAAAAAGAGAAAATCAGCTGTTGATGCAGAAAATGTCTGTTATGTTTGGACTAGGGCTGGGCGATATATCGAAAATATGAAAAATATATCGATATATTTTCAAATGAGATATGGAATTGGACCATATCGCCCATATCAAGATATGGAGTTCAGTGTGTGTTTGTTTTGTCTTGATATATAAATGCTGACCTTACTAGGGTTTGTTACATTTAATTCTGTGTAATGTTCCTTATTTGCATGTGCGAATATAATTACATACAGTATTTTACAGTATTTCTGTTTACATTTTATCATTCTTTGAACAGCTGAGCATTATTTGATCCGGTCTGTTTAAATTAAACTACTTGTAATGTCATATTTGGCTCTGACTGTAACAAAATATTTGCTCTCACCTTGCGATAAAAATATCAAGATATATATCGTATATCGATATTCAGCCTAAATATATCGAGATATGACTTTTGGTCCATATCGCCCAGCCCTAGTTTGGACGTTTTTTTTAAAAGATCTAAGAAAAGTTTAAATAAATAAATTGTTTAATTAAATTTTGTGCTTTAATTTCCTGTCTAAACAGATAGAATCCAGGTTTTTACAGATTATTTAAATTGAGCCTTTTATTTTCAGTGTGATCTATTACTGCAGCATTTTATCTCTTTTTTTGTAGTAAAATGTTGTAGCTTTTGTGTTTATAGCCTAATTCTGATTTGTTCTTGTAGGAGTCATTATTAGCATCTTTGATTGTTGTCATAATCTCTATTTTATTGACTTTTATTCATCATCTTTAATTGGTTTAATTGTACTTTATTAACTCATACAGCTTGATAAGGTACAAAAATGGACCATGAAGGTACAGAAATGTCTTTCAGAAAGGAACCCCCCAGCAACAAGCTTTGGACCTTTTAAGTACAAATTGGTACCTCTGTTTTTGAGTGTGTATTAATTTGGGAATCAAATGCAGTATCGGCCCCAAATATCGGCAGATTGTATCGCCCATTGGTTGATGAGAAAATATCGGTATTGGTATTGGCCCTTAAAAAAATCTGCATCGGTTGATCCCTAATTATAACTTGTGTCAATTTCAGCTTATTTCACTGGCAGCTGATTTTTTCTGTCTTTCATGGGAGTGGATGTAAACTTTCAAGCACAACTTTATATCCTCTCAATGCTTAAAAGATGTTTAAAAAGTGATTTTCTGATGTTCTAATAAGTGTGTTTTACATAGATTATACTATCCAGAACAATTATCACAATGTCTCTGAGGAAATATCGTAAAAACGCATAAACAATAAACATAAAACTTGAATAAATGTGCCGGTTAGAGGGCAGGAGATGGTTTTAATGCTCAGTTTTACTTTTCAGCTTGAACTGAAGTCGTTCCTGCAGCTCGGCTGCTCTTCAGTCTCTCTGCTTGTTATGTTGCACCACGGTTTCCGGTTTCTCTTCAAACGTGACTCAGATGAGGTCCCGCAGAATGAAACCTGAGCGTTTGTGTCGTTTTCAGCTGACGGAGACGTCGGCTCGGTACGCTCGTAAGATCTCCGGCACCACGGCGCTGCAGGAGGCTCTGAAGGAGAAGCAGCAGCACATCGAGCAGCTGCTGGCGGAGAGGGACCTGGAGAGGTGCGAGGTGGCCAAAGCCACCAGCCACGCAGGGGAGGTGCAGCAGGAGCTGACGCTGCTGAGGAAAGGCCGCGAGCAGGTGGGACGCATGCACATGTCTGTGTCATCATGTAGCTGGAGGATCAGGATGGTTTACATGTTTACTACTGATGTGAAAAAACTGTTCTGCAACTATTTTTTCTCTAATGGGAAATATAAATTTGGCACAAACACAGAAACCTTCACCCAGTTTCAGTTTTAAGCTCTTGAAGACTACTGTTGCAAATTTGTGACAAACAATTTCTGGCCTTTTGTTTGTTTAACCCTCATCGCTCCCTAAGAAAAAGTTACGTTCAGCTTCTTAAGGCCACATTCTGGCCGATGTCGGTTAATGGCCTGTAAATATCATCTAAAAATGAAATGTTGCCATTTTTTTTCATGGCTGTCATCACAGACTTCCTGTCTAACCATCAATAGCAAAAAGTCAATGAGTTTTAACATTTTAACCCTTTAAGTTCCAGTTTGCACACACAATGTTCCCACTGCCTAAAACTGAAAAGTGGGTTAAAATAAGTAAAAAAAAAAAAAAAAAAAAAAAAGCCTGTAGGTGGCAGGCCATTATTATGGATGCAGAGCAGACCTTAGCATAGATTATAGCAACCACAATTAAAAAGCTCAATGAGAAGTTGTTTCAAAATAAAATGCAAAAACAATGTGGGGAAAATTCCAGTTTGAACTGGAATGGCAGCGTTACAGAGAGGGAACTAAATTCCCTGCAAAAGACTGAGCTAAATAATTAGCATGTGATCTGACTGATCACAATGCTGGAAAATAAAACAAAATTACAAATTTGAGACCCTTTCACGCTCAAATAACCTCACATGAAAGAAGAAAAAAGATTGTTTACTTCATTGGATGTTCAGCATTTCTGAGTGTATGAAGGACTCTGATTGGCTGAAATAACATTGAAGTCTCTGGTTTCATCACTAAGATAAAAAGCGGGGGGGGGCTCCTTCTGAGTAAATGGTCTGATGTCATGGAAAACAGTTCAAACTACATCATTGAAGTGTAGAGCAAGTGTGTGAGGAGAAAAATGTTCTCCTAAACATTTATTCTGGAATAACATTTGATTCTAGAAAGGTCCTTTTCAATGCAAGTCAATGTGGCACGGATTGGCTCTAAGGAGGAAATGAGGAGGATTTTAGTTAGAGACCTTAGAGAAAGAGTTAGACCCCCCATCTTCTAGAATATCATGAGTCAGACCAGAATACACACCTGCACCAAGTTTATGCTGTTTGCATTAGTAGATAAAAGTAACATAAAAGGTCGTTCACCCCCCTTCAGAAAGCTGAGGGAGCTGTGAGGGTTAATTTACTTTTATCTTAACTTATTATATATCTTTATTAACTTTTTCATTCTTATGTCTTTATTTTTGATCAGTGTCTTATTTTTCTTTAATTATTAATTTTTCATATTTAAAGGGGAAGGTCGTTTTTTTTCAACCTGGATCTATTTTCGAGCATGAATCCGTTCATTTCCTCACCCACACAGTTTTGGTGCAACTTGAATTCCTTCAGGAGATATTTAGATCCACTCCAGATCAGCGTATGTCTGATATAATGGAGATGATGGGGCAGCCTCGCACAGCCTCTAAATAATCATTATCTGCCACAAACTTCGTCATTTCACCAATGTTTTGTTACCAAACATCAGTTGGACCCCCTGTAAACTTGAAGTGGCTTTTTTTGTGGTGATCCGTCCTTATTTACAGACATTTTTACTGCGGCGGCTTTGTTGACGTCACTGTTATGCAACATCATAGCAAGTAAATGTCTATAAATAAGGACGGAGGTTTCGGAAAGTTTTAATAAACAGAGGTGTGGTGGTTCTGTTTGTTCCAGTATGCGCTGGAGATGGAGGCCAAGCTGGACAATCTGCGATCGCTGGTGGAGGCTGCCGACCGAGACAAAGTGGAGCTGCTCAACCAGCTGGAGGAGGAAAAAAGGTGGGTGCTCTGACCTCCCCCATCGCCTCCTTCGACGTCTGTGGCGTGATTTGTACAGTACAACAGTTCCCTTTGCCACCAGGACTTCACAGCTGTTTAACTGCAGCTGGTTTTCCAGCTCAGCTAGACTCCACCCCCTCCTCTATGTCTGAGATCAGTCATGCAGCTTTGAGCTACCATGCAAACATGAATTTAAATGTAATTGTTTTAATTTTCATTTGAATTTCATTATAAATAAATACCGGTTGATTTATTTTATTGTGTTATTATAAATGATTATTTATTTATGTTTACCCTGAGGTTAATTAAATCCAGCAGAGCGGGAATGGTTATCATAACATGTGACAAACAAAATGTCATCGTCTGCATATAGTGCAAGCTTACGTCTGCCCAGTTGTTATTCCTGCAATATCTGTATTCATCCATACAGCTAATAACAGCAGTGACGATGGGCATCCCTGCCGGCAGCCTCTTTTAATTGAAATTTGGTTTGTTATGTTCCTGTTTGTTAATATTTGTGCCATCGGATTATAAAACAGTAGCTGAGCCCATCGTATAAACTTGTTTTGGTACCCTAATTTTTCTAGAACATAAAACAGTTGGGGTGGGTATTGCAGACTTTACGATATGATACGCATCACCATACAACACAATATTGTAATATTGTGACACTGCGATATATTGTCATATTCTAGTCACTGAAATAAAAGTTGTACCTATGTACAAACATCGGATGACTGTCAAAATCAGTGAAATTCAGTTTCTACATGTCTCATCTATTCAACTTGGACAGGTTTCTTTGCCTCTTTGATCTCATAATAAAACCATTAACAGTCGTCCACCTGAACATAAATATTTCTCACTTTGGGAAAACCCAACTGAATAGATGTGGCAATAAAATTAAAATAAAATGCTTCGCTGTTTCATTGCTACTTTGTCACTGTTTCGTCTCTGCTTCGTCTCTGTTTTGTCACTGTTTTGGCGCTGCTTCGCCGCTACTTCGTCTCTGCTTGATCGCTACTTGGTATCTGCTTCGTTGCTATTTTGTCGCTACTTCGTCTCTGCTTTGCTTCTGCTTCACCACTGTTTGTTGCTACTTCATGGCCGTGTTGTTGCTGTGTTGTCGCTTCTTTTTTTTTTTTCCCCCTTTTTTTTTTCTTTCATGCCTCTTTCTTTCTTCCTCTTCGTCTCTGCTTCGTTGCTATTTTGTCGCTACTTCGTTGCTATTTTGTCGCTACTTCGTCTCTGCTTTGCTTCTGCTTCACCGCTGTTTGTTGCTACTTCATGGCCGTGCTGTTGCTGTGTCGTCGCTGCTTCGTTGCTATTTTGTCGCTACTTCGTCTCTGCTTTGCTTCTGCTTCACCGCTGTTTGTTGCTACTTCATGGCCGTGTTGTTGCTGTGTCGTCGCTGCTTCGTCTCTGCTTCGTCTCTGCTTCGTTGCTATTTTGTCGCTACTTCGTTGCTATTTTGTCGCTACTTCGTCTCTGCTTTGCTTCTGCTTCACCGCTGTTTGTTGCTACTTCATGGCTGTGTTGTTGCTGTGTCGTCGCTGCTTCGTTGCTATTTTGTCGCTACTTCGTTGCTATTTTGTCGCTACTTCGTCTCTGCTTTGCTTCTGCTTCACCGCTGTTTGTTGCTACTTCATGGCCGTGTTGTTGCTGTGTCGTCGCTGCTTCGTCTCTGCTTCGTTGCTATTTTGTCGCTACTTCGTTGCTATTTTGTCGCTACTTCGTCTCTGCTTTGCTTCTGCTTCACCGCTGTTTGTTGCTACTTCATGGCCGTGCTGTTGCTGTGTCGTCGCTGCTTCGTCTTTGCTTCCTCACTGTTCCGTCTCCGCTTCATTGCTGCCGCTGGAAAAGTCCTGGAGAACAACTTGTAGAAAAGAGTGGAAACCCGAAATACCCTATCAGAGACCTTTTCTGCGTGTAAAGATAGGAGGGCCCTCTCTGATTCATCTTCCAGCTCCTAACATTATGAAACCCTTACGTCATCAGAATAAACCCATTCTGATCTCTTTGTAAAACACTGTGTAACGTTTCTTGTAGCCTAAAGTAAACAAATGTTTAGGTCTGTATTTCAAAGGCTTCTTGGCCTCATATTGCCACTCCATCACTGAGCTTTATTTGTTATGTATAATTACTCATAACACATCTTTTTCTCCTGAGCGTTGGTTTTGTAAGAGGCTGACCTTTGTCCCCGTTTGACAGGAAAGTGGAGGATCTGCAGTTTCGTGTGGAGGAAGCTTGCATCACCAGAGGAGACCTGGAGGTAACCCAATGATGGTCTCTAGTGAGAATCGTCTGTATTTAATGCTCCCACCTTCAAACCTGTTACAATAATGACATTTGTTTGGAAGTTTTTAGTGTTGATTTGATCGTCTCTCATCACACTTCACATTAAAACTAGTTTGAATTTATTTTTATTGTATTTTATAAATAGATGAGAGTTTTTTCCTTCTCTTTGAATCAGGTTTTTCCTCCTCATTCAGGCCGTTTCTCTCATCTATCATCATTTTCTATCTTCACCTCTAACACTCGCATCATCACATCATCTCATGCCATCCTGGAGCTGTTTTCACTCTTCCTCCAGTTCCTCTCCTCCGCTCTGCTTGTTGTCTGCATCTTCCTTACTCTTGAGAGCAAACATATAGAAATGAATGAGTTGATCAGCATCATTTACTCAGAAAAACTTCTGCTTTTCGTACTTCTTCTCCTGTTTTTGAAGTCTTCTTTCTGTTTGTTGCACAAGGCTGGCATGTGGGTGTTGCATTGGTGTTTGTTCTCCTTCTCTTCCTGCTCTCTCTTACTAACAGACGCAGACCAGACTGGAGCATGCCCACATAAAGGAGCTCGAGCAGAGCCTGCTCTTTGAAAAGACCAAAGCTGAAAAGCTCCAGAGGGATTTAGAGGACGCTAGGGTAATGCTCTGCTTGCAGTCCCACAGCAGGATTCAGCGATGCACTGGCTTTATTAATTACAGCACATAATGGAAAAATGAGGTGTGGAGACCCTGAATATGTCCTTTCTTTATGCAGAAGGACTCAGATACCTCATCTGCCTGTAGCTGCACCAATAACCTGAATTCATCATCCTGAGCAGTTTGCATGAGTGCATGCGGTGATTGAGGGTTATTGTTTGTAGTTGCTTGCTTTTAACAGCGCTGTCCCGAGAGAACAGCGCTGACATCACTCAACTTTTCTTCTTTTGTTTTCCCACCACCAAACCTCACGAGAAAATGGCTCTAACTACTAAACAATCACACTTTTTAATACCAAAGATATAAATGTAATAGGGCTGGGACTCGGATCAAAAACAGAAAGTAATCTAATTAATTAGAGGCTTTGTAATTAATTAACCACATTATAAAAATTGCCCCAAAAAATAACATTTTCATTATTTGAATAGATGCAACTGAAACTAGAAAAGCACTTGGAGAGCGCAGAGCTCCACCAAGCAGCTCATGTCCCCCTCATATCTCACGCCTAAACTTTTATTTTGTTTCAGTTTATAAAGTTTAAAGTGGAAAGTTCACAGTTCATCATGTACCTGGAAAAAAATAGCTCATATGATACAGATATCTGTATATTTGTAGATGAAGATCCAGCCTAAAGATCCAGTTTAAACTGATTCTTTGCTACGTTGTCTGTTATGTGACACAAGTTTGCTTCATCCCTTGAGTTAGAGGCCTTTTCATACTGAATGTTTATAGGTCAGAGTTGAATGTTCCTCTCTTTGGTGTCTCACTCACCCAGACAAACACTTAGCTTTATATTTATGCAGGTTTACAAAAGTGATCACTATTATCACTTAAAGGTACAGTATATAAAAATCAAAGGTCAGTGGCAGAAAAATGTGATATTTAATTCAAATCTGTGTGTCTATTGATGTATTATCGCTTCACTAGAATATCTGTTATATGTTTATTTTCTTAGAATTAGTCATTTATATCTACTTGCTGGCGGTGCACATATGGAGGCTGCCATATTTGTTCCACCATTTTTACTACGGTGTCCTTGAATGGACAAAACAATGCATGTGAAGTGAGAACCTTTGAACTTTAAAACTGCTGTAGCAGCTTTGTTTAATGGGAGTTAGAGGCTGTTTGGGATCAGTAATGTTTTAAACAATGTTAAAAATAGTTCCTCATAGTCCAGTCATAGCTACACCTGAGACCCCTGATCCACTCACAGATGAAAACATCTTCATGTCTGGGAGAATTTTGGCCACTAACAGCCACCGTACATTCACTACAGTGCTGGAATATGAAGTCATTTGAGAGAAAACATCTTTTCTTGCAATACCCATCTTTACCACCAGATGTCAGTAATTCTTACATACTGTACCTTTAAAAACAATTCAGTTCTCACTGGATCATAAATATTAGTGAAAATGTCACTAAGTGTAGATTTTTTTAGTTAACCTACTTGGTTTATTTATGAGGGCAAAATATTTGTGTTGATGCCTCAGTTAATATGTAAACCTGAAAAACTTTCCACACTGACATCACTGAACAGAACTTGGATACAGTTTTATCCTGTGATCAATGTCCAGTTTATACCTGATCATCACCTGCGTATCACCATGGTAACCAGATGCAGCTTCACTGAGTGAAACTGCTGACTGATTGTCTCACATGCAAACATACAGAAGTGTGTTTGCTGCAAGAATAGCACAACACTCAACAAACTGCATGCAAAGTTGTTATTAGTGACATCACAGTGGTGGGAGAACGAGGTCTTCTTAAACGTGGACCTTCTGATGATGTTTTAGACTTCCAGACTGATTAAACGTCTCCCCACACTGCTCACAATGGAACGGTTTCTCTCCAGTGTGGATGCGATGATGGACTTTCAGATTTCCAGATGTGGTGAACTTCTTGCCACACTGGTCACAGTGAAACGGTTTCTCTCCTGTGTGGATGCGATGATGGACTTTCAGACTTCCAGATGTGGTGAACTTCTTCCCACACTGCTCACAGTGGAATGGTTTCTCTCCAGTGTGGGTGCGATGATGGACTTTCAGACTTCCAGATGTGGTGAACTTCTTGCCACACTGGTCACAGTGGAATGGTTTCTCTCCAGTGTGGATTCGTTGATGAACTTTCAGACTTCCTGCCAAGTGGAAGCTCCTCCCACACTCGGCACAACTGTGACACCTCACATTGTTGTGGTAAAGCTGATGGTCTTTCAGATGCTGCAGCCTCCTGAAGGTCTTTCCACACACGTCACAGAGGAAGGGTTTCTCCCCGGTGTGGATAAGCTCATGTTCCTTCAGATGAGACATACACCTGAAAGATTGTCCACAATCGCAGGAGTGTCGTTTGGCAGCAGCGGGGGTCCTTTGAGCCGGCTGTCCTTCTCTGGGACTATCACCATCATCACCATCAGGCCCACATGGACCTGGGGTTTGATTCTATGAAGCAGAACAAGGAGCAAAAAACAGAGGGGCGGAGATAGTGTTACCATGGTGACCACTAGGGATCGACAGATACAGATTTTTTAGGGGGCGATACTAGGGGTGCAACAATACATTAATCTACATCGATACATCCCCGAGCTCCTCACCCTGGCCGTTTCTCAATACCAAGTATGCTAAGAACAAACTTGTGTACTTGCTAGTATGGACTTGTTGGATGTACAGACTTCTGAGGACAGAAGGACGCAAGTATACTCGTTGCACATTTGGAACGGAAGCATACTTGATTACGTCAAAGACGTTGCTATAGTTATGTCATAACCGATATCTAATACTAAAATCATAAGTAGCAAAAGCCCTGCTTGAATGTGGCAGTCAAATCCAGCTAATCTGTGCAACCGTCCTACTGTTAGCTACCGTTAGCTGTTCAGCCCATTTGTGAAACCGCTAAAGTCACTTTTAATAACAATTTAAAATTCACGAAACCACCAAGAAGTTGAAGTAAAACAACTCTGTTGTAGAAAAGTTATATAAAACCAACATTATGTAAAATAATGAGTATTTTCAGCAGTTATAGCTATTACTTTTCTCCTCCACCATTGTTATGCCGCAATGCCTTATGGGATGTAAGAGTGTCTGAAGTCCACAAAAGTCACCTCCAATGCAGACTCGGAAAAGTGGGTGGAGCAATTACACATCCGGGAATGTGGAGCGTACTTGTCTTGATGCGTTCTTTAAATTGGAACAGTACTTGGACCTCTACTGGTGACGTTTCAAAAGTACACAAGAACGCAAGTGCACAAAAGTACGCATATTGAGAAACGGCCCCTATCTCTAAGGGAGCCCGGCCACCCTGCGGAGGAAACTCATTTCGGTCATTTGTACCCACGATCTCGTTCTTTCGGTCATGACCCACAGCTCATGGCCATAGGTGAGGGTAGGAACATAGATGGACGGTAAATCGAGAGCTTCGCCTTCTGGCTCAGCTCCTTCTTCACCACGACGGACCGATGCAGAGTCGTCATCACTGCAGATGCCGCACCGATCCGTCTGTCCATCTCCCGCTCCATTTTTCCCTCACTCGTGAACAAGACCCCGAGATACTTGAACTCCTCCACCTGGGGCAGGACCTCACTCCCGACCCGGAGAGGACACTCCACCCTTTTCCAGACGAGGACCATGGTCTCGGATTTGGAGGTGCTGATTTTCATCCCGGCCGCTTTACACTCGGCTGCAAATCACTCCAGCGAGAGCTGGAGATCACGGCCCGATGCGAACAGCAGAGACCCGATCCTGAGGCCACCAAACCGGATACCCTCAACACCTTGGCTGGACTAGAAATCCTGTCCATAAAGGTTATGAACAGGATCGGCGATAAAGGGCAGCCTTGGCGGAGTCCAACTCTCACCGGGAATGGATCCGACCTACAGCCGGAAGTGCGGACCAAGCTCTGGCACCGGTCGTACAGGGACCGGACAGCTCGAACAAGGGGGACCGGCACCCCGTACTCCCAGAGCACCCCCTACAAGAATCCCCAGGGGACACGATCAAACTCCTTCTCCAAGTCCACAAAGCGCATGTAGACTGGTTGGGTGAACTCCCACGCCCCCTCCAGGATCCCGAAGAGGGTGTAGAGCTGGTCCACTGTTCCACGACCAGGATGAAAACCACACTGCTCCTCTTCAATCCGAGGTTCGACTATCCGACGGACCCTCCTCTCCAGGACCCCTGAATAGACTTTACCAGGGAGGCTGAGAAGTGTAATCCCCCTGAAGTTGGAACACACCCTCCGATCCCCGTTTTTGAAAAGGGAGACCATCACCCCAGTCTGCCAGTCCAGAGGTACTGCCCCCGACGTCCACGGGATGCTGCAGAGGTCAGCCAAGACAGCCCCACAGCATCCAGAGCCTTAAGAAACTCCGGGCGGATCTCATCCACCCCCCGGGGCCCGTCCACCGAGGAGCTTTTTGGCTACCTCTGCGACCTCAGCCCCAGTGACAGGAGAGTCGACCCCTGAGTCCCCAAACTCTGTTTCCTCCTCGGAAGACGTGTTGGTGGGATTGGTTTTATGCACAGCTCCAGTACTTCCTGAACTTAATCCTGCACCGTTGTTTCCTGTCTTACATGATTGGATGAACTGATTAATCCAGGTGTGTCTGACCTAAGCAAATGATCAGATACACCTGGATTAATCAGTTCATCCAATCATGTAAGACAGGAAACAAAGGTGCAGTATTAAGTTCAGGAAGTACTGGAGTTGTGCATAAGGCCCATTGAGGGGGCCTTTGAAGTATCCCTTCCACCGACCCACATCGTCCCGAGTTGAGGTCAGCAGCCCCCCATCCCCACTGTACACAGTGTTGACAGTGCACTGCTTCCCCCTCCTGAGCCGCCGGATGGTGGACCAGAATCGCCTTGAAGCCGTCCGGAAGTCATTCTCCATGGCCTCACCAAACTCCTCCCATGTCCGAGTTTTTGCCTCAGTGACTGCCAGAGCCGCGCTCCGCTTGGCCCGCCGATACCTGACAGCTGCCTCAGCGGTGAGGGATGCCGTCAAGCTGAAGAAGGAGTCCTACAGGCCTTCCTGGCCTGTGGGACTCCTTCTTCAGCTTGATGGCATCCAAGTTTGGGGGTTACCGCCACAATAATAATAATGGATTAGATTTATATCGCACTTTTTTTCCCATCCAGGAACTCAAAGCGCTCACATTAGGTCCATTATTCATTCACTCCTCATTCATACTTGGTGATGGTAAACTATGTATGTAGCCACAGCTGCCTTGGGCAAACTGTGGGCAAACTGACGGAAGTGTGGCAGCCACACACATTCATACAAGGCAAAGGGGGTTAAGTGTCTTGCCCAAGGACACAACGACAGGGGCATCGGGATTCGAACCGCCGATCCTCCGATCATTGGCCGACCTGCTCTACCACCTGAGCCACTGTCGCCCCTACACAACAGGCACTGACAACTTTACGGGCGTGTAACATAGCCCATTCCGACTCAATGTCCCCCACCTCCCTCGGAACATGGGTGAAGCTCTCCCGGAGGTGGGAGTTAAAGCTCTCCCTGACAGGGGACTTTGCCAGACGTTCCCAGCAGACCCTCACGACACGTTTGGGCCTGCCAGGTCTGACCGGCAACCTCCCCCACCATCTGAGCCCACTCACCACCAGGTGGTGATCAGTGGACAGCTCCGCCCCTCTCTTCACCCGAGTGTCCAGGATAAGGGGCCGCAAGTCTGATGACACGCCTACGAAGTCGATCGTGGAACTGCGGCCTAAGGTGTCCTGATGCAGGTGGACATGTGGACACTCTTGTGCCTGAACATGGTGTTTGTTATTGACAATCCATGACGAGCACAGAAGTCCAACAACAAAACACCGCTCGGGTTCAGATCAGGGGGGCCGTTCCTCCCGATCACGCCCCTCCAGGTCTCACTGTCGTTGCCCACGTGAGCGTTGAAGTCCCCCAGCAGAACGATGGAGTCCCCAGAAGGAGCGCTTTCCAGCACCCCATCCAAGGACTCCAGAAAGGGGGGGTACTCTGAACTGCTGTTCGGTGCATAGGCACAAACAACAGTCAGAAGACCACAACCACATAATGAGCTACTGGTGCTCTGTAGAAGAAGGGTCCTGGAAAATGGCTCATGTTGTGTGATTTTAGCTTAAAACGTCATAATCACAATTTAAAGACCACAGAAGGATGGGGGTGGGACTGTACCTTTAAAGGTACAGTATGTAAGAATAACTGACATCTTGTGGTAAGATGGGTATTTGAAAGAGAAGATGTTTTCTATCAAATGATTTCATATTCCAAGTACTGCTGTGAATGTACGGTGGCCGTTAGTTGCCAAAATTCTCCCAGACACGGAATCCACTCGGGGACACCGTAGTAAAAATGGTGGAACAAATATGGCAGCCTCCATATGTGTACCACCCAGCAAGTAGATGTAAATGACTCATCCTAAGAAAATAAACATATAACAGCTGTTCTAGATAAGTGGCTACACATCAATAGAAACACAGTTTTGAATTATATATCACATTTTTTTCTGCCACTGACCTTTGATTTTTTTTACTGTACCTTTAATATAAAAAAGAAGAAAGAACTACAAATAAATATATAAAAAAAGAAAATGTGTACTTGTAAACAAATATTAAATAGAAACTTTAAAGTTGTAATAAAAAAGTGTGTAAATTATGCCAAGTGGGGGTATCAGCCAACAAACCTGACCGTCCGATGCCAGCAACAAAACCCTGCAAATATCAGCCTAAACTTTCGGCTGGCCGATGTATCGGTCGATCTTTAGTGACCACTGAAGGACCAGTAACAACTCACTTATATTAGAAAATGTAAACATTTATACTTCAGCAACACATCACACAGGTCGGGATTTACGCTCTAAATATGGCTAAGGGGCGTTCTTCGGCCCGACACGGAGCGGACAATCGGCCCCATAATGTAAACGTCCGAACCAACATGACAACAATGAAGAGGAACATAATCAGGTTATTGTAGTTTGTATTCAGTGTGAAAAACATCGGCTGTTATCTCATAAAATAGTTCCACTTTTACTTTAACCTGTTTGAGTAAATAAAGTTTCACTTGTTCTAATAAACGAAAAATGAATTAACTGTTGATTTAACTGTTATTTAACAAACACAAATTTACAAGTTTAGCTCGGTAAGTAGGCTACTGCTGTTCCCCTGCCGACATTAACAACGTACTCTAATGGTTGGTTGTTGTCATGGAAACAGTATTGCTTCACTGAAGCGGAGTGATATACTGTGATGAGGCTTTTTAGCTGTGATGTTTGCTCAATATATCACAGTTAACGGCCAATCAGATTGCTGGATTTCACCTTTACTTTTTAAATAAAGTTTAATGATCACTTTTTTATTCAAAGATAATTTACCAACTCGTCTGTTTTTAGCATCAAACTCCAGAAAAGCTCAGAAACTGTTTTAAATGAACTAAACTTTGAATGAAAACAAAACTTCAGATGATTACTTCTGCTGGATGTGAGGCCAGGTGGATGTTTTTCTCGTCAATTGAAACCTCCTCCTCTTCCTCCTTCATCTTTCAATCTGCTCTGAAAAAATAAACAAAGACACAAAGTCTGAGAAGAAAACCCAGAAACTGGAACAAGAAACACATTCAGCTCAGAAAAATACCATCAGAAACCAGCTTTCCCAGTAGAGGTTGGAGAGATAATCCAGTTAGACACGAAGCCCCTTTCAGACCTGCACTGGAAAGCGGTAATATTGCGGACTCTGTCCTTTATAACGTTGCATTCAGACATGCGATCCGCTCTTTTACCTCAGAGATGTAGCGGACATGTACCGGCTGGACCCCACGTCATAAGAGCGGAAATGTTGCGGCACGTCGTTTTGGCTGAAAGCACAAGAAATTTTTCCAGACAGAGTTGAAGGCTGTGCTGACTTTTCCGCAACATTTCCTGACGTCTGAAAGCACCCGGGACGCGATAAGTCCGCAACGAAGCGGCATGTTTGAAAAGACGAGTCCGTTTAAAGAGCGGATGAACTTTACCGCTCATGTTCCACAATGCAGGTCTAAAAACGGCAAATCACATCCTTCTTCAGGCAACTTTGTTTACCGTTAAAAAAGAAAGATTTAGTTTTGAATGAAAACACGTCTGTAAACTACGTCGGCTCCAGTGAAACGAGGAGTTTTCTTACCGTTAGTTGTGTAAAATGCTGAAAATGCAAGTTTCTGAGCACAGGTGGCCAGCGACACAGGTCAGGACTCGCTGAAGGTGGACTGAGGGTTCCCGTGGTAACCGGTTTAGATGAATCCAGTTCCAGAAGTCTTTCAAAAAGCAGCATCAGATAATCCTCACTTTCTGTCACTCTGCCAGCAGATTTGATTGTAAACAGCACATGGCTGCCATGATAAAAGCAGATTCTGATGCAGTGTTTATATCACCATGGAAATATATCCAAGATAAGATTGGTTTTAACTTTTAAAGGTACAGTATGTAAGAATTACTGACATCTAGTGGTAAAGATGGGTATTTGAAAGAAAAGATGTACCTTCATATTCCAAGCACTGTTGTGAATGTACGGTGGCCGTTAGTGGCCAAAATTCTCCCAGACATAAAAATGTTTCCATCTGTGAGTGGATCAGTGGTCTCAGGTGTAGCTATGACAGCAATATGAGGAACTATTTTTCACGTCTTTTAAGACATTACTGATCCCAAACAGTCTTTAACTCCCATTAAACAAAGCTGGTACAGCAGTTTTAAAGTTCAGAGGGTTCTTACTTCACACACGTTGTTTTGTCCATTCAGGGACACCGTAGTAAAAGTAGTGGAACAAATATGGCAGCCTGCATATGTGCACCGCCCAGCAAGTAGATATAAATGACTCATTCTAAGAAAATAAACATATAGTATAACAGCTGTTATAGAGCAGTGATTACACATCAGCAGAGACACAGTTTTGAATTTCAGTATATATCACATTTTTCTGCCATTGACCTCTGTTTTTTATTTTGCTTACTGTTCCTTTAAAGACACTTCCTTTTTTGGCTGGATCATGTTTAAACCAGAAATCCCTGGACAGACTTTTTTTTATGATTTCTAAATCACTTTGTTACATTTATTCCTAAGAGTGCTTTATGTATAACGATTATAGTATCACTAGTAGGAGTATTATTAATAATGTATGCAGGAAGCCCTAAGGTTTTCTGGCAGGCTGTTTCATAGATGAGGACCATGATGGTGAAAAGAGGTTTCACCGTATGTTCTGGTCTGGTCTGGCCGGTACCAGACAGCCTCAGGGTCCGCAAGGGCTCATAATCTATTCGTAGGTCAGATAAATATGAACGGCCAAGACCGTTAAGACATTTATAAACCACAAAAAGAAGATTCAAAATCAATCCTGATATTTACGTGGAGCCAATGCAGCGACTTTAAAACTGGTGTAATGTGTTCCCGCCCTCTGGTCCATGTCAGAACTCGTTCTGCTTGTTCTGCAGTAGTTGGAAACTTGAAACAGACTTTTTGGGAAGACGAGAGAGCAGGGCATTACAGTGATCTACTCTACTAGAAATAAAACCATCAGCACTTCGATGCTGGCAAGAGAGGAAAATGGGCGACTGGCCAAAATAAAGTGGAATAAAGTTCAGCTCAGAGTTGCAAAGAACAACCAGGTTTCTCACACACCGAGAAGGGTTAAAATCATTTGATTTTGGTAAAATGATCTAAAATATCTATCTTTATATCTAAAATACAATTTAAAGGAGTGTTAACTGGCTCTAGGTCATCAGGAGACACAGTGATGTAAAGCTGGGTATCATCAGCATAGCTGTGGAAATCAATCCCGTGTTTCCTGAAGACGTCCCCAAGTGGCAACATGTACAGGTTTAAAAGTACCGGGCCTAAAATTGAACCTTGGGGAACCCCACACTAGATTTGACATATTCCTGATGTATCCATACTTGCGTTATATTTCACAATATCTCCTAGATTAGTCTTAACTCTAGCAACACCATAGCTGTGTCTGTTAGCATAAGCTAGCAAGATAACGTTATATCGTGCCTCATTTTCGGCAGGATAGATACATGAAATATGATGTCAGATTAATGAGTGTTCACCAAAATTTGTTTTTGGAAAACTTATGTAAAGTGGCAACATGTACAGGTTAAAAAGTACCGGGCCTAAAATTTAACCTTGGTGAACCCCACACTGGATTTGACATATTCCTGATGTATCCATACTTGCGTTATATTTCAAAATATCTCCAGATTAGTCTTAACTCTCAGCAACACCATAGCTGTGTCTGTTAGCATAAGCTAGCATAATAACGTTTTATCATGCGTCATTTTCGGCAGCATAGATACGTGAAATATGATGTCAGATTAATGAGTGTTCACCAAAATTTGTTTTGGGAAAAATTATGTAAAGTGGTAAAATGCCCAGGTTAAAAAGAATCGGGCCTAAAATGGAACCTTGGGGAACCCCACACTGGATTTTACATATTCTTTTCGGAGCATGTATCCGTACTTACAAAGAATTGTTAATCTGTACGATAGGAGTAAAACCATTTAACTGAACAACATATTCCCTGAAGAACATAAGTTTATAGACTCAATATAAACTCAGTTTCTCTCTGTCAAGTTCTTTTGGAGCATGTGGTGGTTTATAGCTCTGAAGAGAAACCCTGGCTTTCCTTTATTTCTCTTTCTTTGTCTTATGTTGATTTGTCATTAAAATCTTTTGTCTGACCAAACAAAATTATGGTAAAAAGAGTGAGAAAAAGGCAAAAAAAATGAATGAATATACAAACTAAGACAATTCAAATGGAACAAATTGTTTCAACAATTTAATTCAATTTAATTTAGGATTAAAAACCCTAAATTTAAATATTTGAAGGCATTTATGCAACAAAATAGAAAACTAGACTAGTTTATTAAGCAGTCCCTACTGCTCAAATCCTGCTGTCCCTGTTAATCTGCCTCTAATCTGAATATCTGAAGGTGTGATGAGGAGCCTCTGCGACCTCCTGCTTGCCTTCACGCCTCATCTCTACGTGTTGTGCTGCAGGTGGCCACGGTGTCTGAGCGCTCCAGGATCATGGAGCTGGAGCGGGAGGTGGCGGATCTCCAGCTCCGGCTCCGGGCGTCCCAGCAGAAGGAGGACGCTGCGTCTTTGTCCCAGCAGCAGATTGGCAGCCTCAAGGCCCAGGTTCAGTCTCAGGAGAAAAAGGTTTGTGGAAAGCACCAGAGGATTCCCAACACCGGTGTTCCATTTGTCCAGGCCGCACGTGTAGTTTATACACCTGTACTTCATGTCTTACTGGTTGTAATTTCTCCTGCCAGTCCTCCATGTGGACATGCAGATGTCTTTGTCTTGTGCGGTGATGATGTGTGATTTACGGCTCCACGCAGACATAAATGTGTCCTTCCTGCCTCCTCATCAGGTCAGTGAGCTGAGCGTGGACCTGGAGAGCCGACAGAAGGAGCTCCAGTCCCTGCAGCAGGAAAAGAGCTCTCTGGAGGAGCAGCTCGCCAACCTGGTAAGAAGAAGCAGAGAAACTCTGCTCAGAATAACCTTCATGAGAAACGGTGTCCATGTTTAAGGCCCTCTTAGTTATGATGGTGACTCTATAAAAAGGCCCCTCAGTCGTCTTGCTGAGTTTAAAACCTATAAACCCTCTCAAACTCTTTTTGGTTTATTGTTTATTGGGGATCACCATTAGCAATGGCAAGATGCTGCTGCTATCCTTCCTGATTTCTTATTTTTTTGCATGTTTGTCACACTTATGTTTTAGATCATCAAACAAATTAAAATATTTGTCAAAGATAACACAAGTAAACACAAAATGGAGTTTTTAAATTAAGATTTTTATTAGTACATAGCCCTGTGTGACCTGTTCTCAATCAAGAAATCACTTAAATAGGACCTGCCTGACAAAGTGAAGTAGACCAAAAGATCCTCCAAAGCTAGACATCATGCTGCCATCCAACGAAAATAATTGTCAATGTCCGCCAGCATCCAAAGAACTGCAGGCCTCACTTGCCTCAATGAAGGTCAGAGTTCATGACTCCCCCATCAGAAAGAGACTGGGGGGCAAAAATGGCTGCATGGCAGAGTTCCAAGACCAAAACCACTGCTGAGCAAAAAGAACATAAAGGCTCGTCTCAGTTTAGCCAGAAAGCATCTTGATGATCCACAAGACTTTTGGGAAAATACTCTGTGGACTGACGAGACAAAAGTGGAACTTTCTGGAAGGTGGAGGTCCCATTACATCTGGCGTAAAAGTAACACGGCATTTCAGAAAAGGAACATCATAGCAACAGTAAAACATGGTGGTGGTAGTGTGATGGTCTGGGGCTGTTTTGCTGCTTCAGGACCTGGAAGACTTGCTGTGGTAAATGGAACCATGAATTCTGCTTCTACCAAAAAATCCTGAAGGAGAACGTCCGGCCATCTGTTGGTGACCTCAAGCTGAAGCGCACTTGGGTTCTGCAGCAGAACAATGATCCAGAACACACCAGCAAGTCCACCTCTGAATGGCTTAAGAACAACAACATGAAGACTTTGGAGTGGCCTAGTCAAAGCCCCCACCTGAATCCCATTGAGATGCTGTGGCATGACCTTAAAAAGGCGGTTCATGCTGGAAAAGCCTCCAATGTGGCTGAATTACAACAATTCTGCAAAGATGAGTGGAACAAAATTCCTCCACAGCGCTGTAGAAGACTCACTGCCAGTTATCACAAACGCTTGATGCAGTTGTTGCTGCTAAGGTGGAACAACCAGTTATTAGGTTTAGGGGAAGGTCACTTTTTCACACAGGGACATGGAGGGTTGGATTTTTCCCCCTCCCCTAAAAATAAAAATCTCCATTTAAAAGCTGCATTTTGTGTTTACTTGTGTTGTTTTTGTCTCATATTTAAATTAGTTTGATGATCTGAAACATAAGTGTGACAAACATGCAAAAAGTAAGAAACACTTTTTCACACGGCTGTAAATGTTTAAAAAGAAGCCGTTGGGGAGGAAACGCTGCATCCAGATACTGATTTCTTATTTTAATCCACATGTTCAGATGTTTTCTGCTTGTTTAGAATGTCTCTTTTCCGTAGAAATGTGGAAATATACGCAGAGTTTCAGAGGTGGCGGCGCATAATCCAGATTCTTGTGGGTGATAATCCTTCGCAGTGAAGCAACAGAGTTACACAAACTTTTCCCTTTGAACATAGCAAGTGTTGGCTGGTCGTTAGCTTCAGTTTGCATCATGAAAATAGTTAAAAATGGTTTCAAATTAGTTTCAGAACATTTTTCTGTTGAACATAATTGAGTCTGTAATTGTCCCAGAGGTCATGTAACAGTAACGTGATGGAGGGTCTTATCTGCAGCTGCAGCAGGTTTGTTGTCTGGATGTTTCCCCATCAGCTGCTTTGCTGCTGGGCGTCGTTAAAGTCGCCCCGTTAGGAGAGGAATTTCATCCACGCTTTCTGGACCCCGTCATTACTCCCCAGTTAGCTCAAGGTAGAAGAATGCTGCCGCGTTTGTGATTGGCTCGGAGTCACGCCGATGTTTCTCCGTTTCAGAGACAAAAGCTTGAGATGGCCGAGGAGGAGAGCCGGAAGACGGAGAAGAGCATGCTGGGTAAACGCATCAGATGTCCTTCTGCCGGCTCTTTGGTTTGCGTGTCGGCTGACGTGCTGCTGTTTTCTGTCAGAGCTGGAGCAGAGCGTGGAGCGCTCGAAGACGGACTTCCAAACCCTGAAAGAAGAGAGTCAGAGCAGAGAGAAGGACCTGAGAGGCCAGCTGACTCAGGTGAGACCACATCTGCTGGAGAGAAGTTTCACTCTTCTCACTTACATGCAACTTCATTTTCTTTCACTTTTTTACACATTTATGATAAAAAATAGGATCTTTTTTTTTAACAGATTCAAATGCAAAAGAGATGATTTTTAATCACCTTAAATGAGCAACTTTACGTAACAGAAATCAGTGTAAAATCTGCTGCAGACACACACTTGTCCCACGAACTTTCTTCTAATGAGGCTTTTTAATATTTTGGGAGCTGAAAAAACAGAATGTTTTAGTTTTTAAGAGGAATGTGTGTCTCTGATTTCAGCTACTCATCTTCACCAGGCTCGTTTTTCCTCCAGTCTGAAACATACTCAAAATAAATCAAGTGTTTCGTCACATCTATAAAACTGTATGCAGAGTTAGGGATAGACCGATACAGACTTTTTAGGGCCAAAACCGATATTTTCTCATCAGTCGATGGCCGAAACAGTGTACATGTAAACAAATGTTAAATAGAAACATTAAACTTATTATAGACACGCAATATTATTGTTATATATACACCTATTAAACTTCTTATTAGATCGATACATCGGCCGGCCGATATTGTAGGACAATTTTTTTTTCTTGTCCTGTCCAGCATCATAGCAAGCAGCTATGCTGTGCTGAACAGATTTACTTTGGCAAGAGGAGCTTTATGAATGTGAGGCTTTCCTGATATTCTGAGGCCGATATCTGCATCGGTCGATATGTTGGGTGTATTGGGCAATACCCCCACTCAACACAATTTACATACTACATATACACACACATATATGTATTAGGGATGTAACAATATGGAAGTTTCATATCACGGTTATCGTGACCAAAATGATCACAGTATTATTGAAACCCCCCCCTAGCATTATTAAAAATATCCACAATGAGTCTCGACGTCTACTTTGTCCTTTTTAAAGGGGGAAAAATCTCCAGAACTGTCCATGTGGGCGCCTTCTTTGCCTTCTGCCATGTTTTTGTAAATTAAAGGAATATTCTACCCACAGAATGATGTAACTTTATTTTCCACTTCCCCTCATGGTGAGAAAGACTCTGCAGCACTTTTTTAATATCTCAAATGCATGCAAATGGTCCGAGCCAAAAAGATCCATAAAAGTCCACAAAACCTTCAATATTCCTCCATACTGCTCGTCCAATGTAATCCAAGTGTCCTGAGTGGGTAGCGTCCAGAATTTACTCCAAACCATGTCATTTACTATATTTTTAGAGCCTAAACTACATCTTACTTCTGCGAAGCACGCCGATGCGCGTTCACGAAACTACGGAAGCCGCCGCAGACGAGATCACGCGTTCTCTTTTTCTTTCTTTCTTTGCTTTGAATCAATTTCAACCCCTCTTGGACCCTCTTGTGTTTGTCCCGGTTTGTCTGCAGCTCTGTGGCTCTTAGCCCAATGTAAACAGCAAATTTCTTCTTCTACGCTTGTATTATCGGCAGAGTAGGCTCTGAACGCCGAGGCTTCCGTAGTTTCCTGAACGCTCATATGTGTTCTTCGCGAAAGTCAGATGTAGTACTGTTTAGGCTCTAAAAATCTTCTAAATGACGTCGTTTCCAGTAAATTCTGGACGCTTCCCACTCAGGACACTTGGATTACATTGGACGAGCAGTATGGAGGAATAATGACAAGTTTTTGTGGACTTTTATGGACCTTTTTGGCTCGGACCCCGGCGAACTTCATTATATTAAAGTTGGGGGGAAACGAGAAGCCTTCCTGATCACCGGCTGCAAGTTACATCATTCTGTGGGTGAACTGGTCCTTTAAACATTGCAAACTGGGACTGCTGCTGCTTTTCCAGCCAATGAGCAGCATCACTGAGAGTTTTTCAAAGTGCAGTAATCAGTCCTGGTTTTAACGATAATTAAGATTTGAAATGGTATTACTAATCATTGGGAATTTTATTAGAAGTTAACATTTTACTGGTAATCGTTACATCCCTAGTATGTGTAATATATATATATATATATATATAAATATATACACATTCTATGTATTTACAAACTCAATACCTGAAATAAAACTCGTCTTCATTCTACTGTAGCTGCATCCAGACTTCTTGGATCTCTGCCTCTGAAGATAACCACAACCTCCGGCTGATGCGATGTTAAAACATTACTAACACACGCACGCACACATTGCTCTCATTGTCCTTTTGGTTTAATAAGTGATGTCAGACGGGCTGTTTGTTGTTGTTGTCGTCCATCAGCTGTGGATGTTTGTGTAATGTTTAATGGCTCTGCATGAAAGATCGGTTCAGATGGCGGCGGGTTTCAGCACAGGATGAAGTTGCAGCTGAATCACCGGGAAGACAACGAGGAAAATGTATTTATTCCTCTGATAAATAAATAAATTAGGATTCAACAGCATTAAAACAGATGTTGATAGGTTTTCAGTGTGGTGGGTCCCTGGAAAACTCAGGGGTCCTCAATTTTTTAAAAAGTATTTCCACCTATTTCTCATATTATTCTGTTTTTTTTTTTTGTTTTTGTGGTTTCACTGGTGGTGTTGCACAAATTTACAGGATCTTCTGGAAAAAACGAAAAACAAATGCAGGTGAAAAGGAGAGTTTGAAGTCTCACAAGTTCATGTTTCTATATGTTACACCAATTTCTACAAAAAGAAAGAAAACTCCTCACTCTTCACTGTCTGCAGGACATCTGATGTTACATGTCCTGCAGAGACATGTAGCATCAGATGTCCTGCAGAGACGTGTAACATCAGATGTCCTGCAGAGACGTGAAACATCAGAAATGTCCTGCAGAGACGTGTAACATCAGAAATGTCCTGCAGAGACGTGAAACATCAGAAATGTCCTGCAGAGACGTGAAACATCAGAAATGTCCTGCAGAGACGTGAAACATCAGAGATGTCCTGCAGAGACGTGTAACATCAGAGATGTCCTGCAGAGACGTGAAACATCAGAAATGTCCTGCAGAGACGTGTAACATCAGAGATGTCCTGCAGAGACGTGTAACATCAGATGTCCTGCAGAGACGTGAAACATCAGAGATGTCCTGCAGAGACGTGTAACATCAGAGATGTCCTGCAGAGACGTGAAACATCAGAAATGTCCTGCAGAGACGTGAAACATCAGAGATGTCCTGCAGAGACGTGTAACATCAGAAATGTCCTGCAGAGACGTGTAACATCAGAAATGTCCTGCAGAGACGTGAAACATCAGAAATGTCCTGCAGAGACGTGTAACATCAGAAATGTCCTGCAGAGACGTGTAACATCAGAAATGTCCTACAGAGACATGTAACATCAGAAATGTCCTGCAGAGACGTGAAACATCAGAAATGTCCTGCAGAGACGTGAAACATCAGAAATGTCCTGCAGAGACGTGTAACATCAGAAATGTCCTACAGAGACATGTAACATCAGAAATGTCCTGCAGAGACGTGAAACATCAGAAATGTCCTGCAGAGACGTGAAACATCAGAAATGTCCTGCAGAGACGTGTAACATCAGAGATGTCCTGCAGAGACGTGTAGCATCAGATGTCCTGCAGAGACGTGTAACATCAGAAATGTCCTGCAGAGACGTGTAACATCAGATGTCCTGCAGAGACGTGTAGCATCAGAGATGTCCTGCAGAGACGTGTAGCATCAGAGATGTCCTGCAGAGACGCGTAACATCAGAGATGTCCTGCAGAGACGTGTAGCATCAGATGTCCTGCAGAGACGTGTAACATCAGAAATGTCCTGCAGAGACGCGTAACATCAGAGATGTCCTGCAGAGACGTGTAACATCAGATGTCCTGCAGAGACGTGTAACATCAGATGTCCTGCAGAGACGCGTAACATCAGATGTCCTGCAGAGACGTGTAACATCAGAAATGTCCTGCAGAGACATGTAGCATCAGATGTCCTGCAGAGACGTGTAACATCAGAGATGTCCTGCAGAGACGTGTAACATCAGAAATGTCCTGCAGAGACGTGTAACATCAGAGATGTCCTGCAGAGACGTGTAACATCAGAGATGTCCTGCAGAGACGTGTAACATCAGAAATGTCCTGCAGAGACGTGTAACATCAGATGTCCTGCAGAGACGCGTAACATCAGAGATGTCCTGCAGAGACGTGTAACATCAGAATGTCCTGCAGAGACGTGTAACATCAGAGATGTCCTGCAGAGACGCGTAACATCAGATGTCCTGCAGAGACGTGTAACATCAGATGTCCTGCAGAGACGTGTAACATCAGATGTCCTGCAGAGACGTGTAACATCAGATGTCCTGCAGAGACGCGTAACATCAGATGTCCTGCAGAGACGTGTAACATCAGATGTCCTGCAGAGACGTGTAACATCAGATGTCCTGCAGAGACGTGTTACATCAGATGTCCTGCAGAGACGTGTAACATCAGATGTCCTGCAGAGACGTGTAACATCAGAAATGTCCTGCAGAGACGTGTAACATCAGATGTCCTGCAGAGACGTGTTACATCAGAAATGTCCTGCAGAGACGTGTAACATCAGAGATGTCCTGCAGAGACGTGTAACATCAGAAATGTCCTGCAGAGACGTGTAACATCAGATGTCCTGCAGAGACGTGTAACATCAGATGTCCTGCAGAGACGTGTAACATCAGATGTCCTGCAGAGACGCGTAACATCAGATGTCCTGCAGAGACGTGTAACATCAGATGTCCTGCAGAGACGTGTAACATCAGAATGTCCTGCAGAGACGTGTAACATCAGATGTCCTGCAGAGACGTGTAACATCAGATGTCCTGCAGAGACGTGTAACATCAGAAATGTCCTGCAGAGACGTGTTACATCAGATGTCCTGCAGAGACGTGTAACATCAGATGTCCTGCAGAGACGTGTAACATCAGAAATGTCCTGCAGAGACGTGTAACATCAGAAATGTCCTGCAGAGACGTGTAACATCAGATGTCCTGCAGAGACGTGTAACATCAGAAATGTCCTGCAGAGACGTGTAACATCAGAGATGTCCTGCAGAGACGTGTAACATCAGAAATGTCCTGCAGAGACGTGTAACATCAGAAATGTCCTGCAGAGACGTGTAACATCAGAATGTCCTGCAGAGACGTGTAACATCAGAAATGTCCTGCAGAGACCTGTAACATCAGAAATGTCCTGCAGAGACGCGTAACATCAGAGATGTCCTGCAGAGACGTGTAGCATCAGAGATGTCCTGCAGAGACGCGTAACATCAGAGATGTCCTGCAGAGACGTGTAACATCAGATGTCCTGCAGAGACGTGTAACATCAGAGATGTCCTGCAGAGACATGTAACATCAGAGATGTCCTGCAGAGACGCGTAACATCAGAGATGTCCTGCAGAGACGTGTAACATCAGATGTCCTGCAGAGACGTGTAACATCAGAGATGTCCTGCAGAGACATGTAACATCAGAGATGTCCTGCAGAGACGTGTAACATCAGATATGTCCTGCAGAGACGTGTAACATCAGATATGTCCTGCAGAGACGTGTAACATCAGATGTCCTGCAGAGACGTGTAACATCAGAAATGTCCTCCACCTGCTCGTTCAGACGTGTAACAGTAAACGTAAATATTCTGCATGGTGTTTCCAGGTCACAGAGAAATCAGAGAGGACGGCTCAGTCGCTGGAGCAGCTGACCAATGAGAAGACGACTCTGGAGACGCAGGTGAGCCGAGGCGGTTCATGCTTTCATTCATCCTCCTCTCCGCTCCGTTATAGAAAACCTGAGTTGTTCCGCCGTTTCTCAGCCTTCAGATGTTCAGCCGGTGATTGCTGCCAGATGAAATCATTATTGTTTCACCAGCTTCAAAGCTGTTCAGTAAGAACCACGTGGAGCTGAAAACACGGACTCCAGCGTGCTGTCTGTCCGTGCAGCTGTGCAGCGTTGTCCGGAGAGATCTGGACGTCCTCCTGGATTCAGGTCCACAGCTGTGTGAGAGGACGTGCACATGCACATGCAGCAGCTCGGCCTGCAGCGCTTTGGCTGCGTATTCTCGTCAGGATTCCTGCTCTGACCGGAACAAGTCGGTCCCACTCGTTGCATTTAAGCAGCCATGCGTGAAGCTCTGCAGCCGTGGTATTTTTATCATGTCCCGGTTCCAGAGGAGCTGGCCTCTGGCTCTCTGGTGCCCCCCTCCTCGCTCACTGCTCTTTTATCTCCGCTCTGACTCTAGATGGTGCTGATACAGACAGAGATTAGAGATGAGTGCAGATGGAGACTGAACACCAGCGTTTTTCTGTTTGATAACTCAGTTATTCCACAGTAACTCATTTTATCCCTGGTGTGTCATTATTTACAGCTTGCAGGCATAGAACCGGGTCAGACCCCCTTTCTAACTCCTGGTGTCATCGATCCAACACATTCCTCAGAGATTTTGCTCTGCATTGACATGATAAGATTCATGATGAACCTCCCGTTCAGATCTGGTGACTGTGGAGGCCGTTAGTGATACATGATATAAAAGGTTTAGACCGATACCGATAACCAATCATTTTCTGCTTCTCATGGCCGATACAAATTAAGGATGGCCCGATTCATCGGCCGGACAATATTTTAGGCTGATAGTTGTGTTTTTAGCTGGTATCAGCATTGGCCGATACCCCCACCCCGCAGATTTCTCCATACAGGAGGCGTCTGGAGGCTGCAATCACCAACAAAGGTTTTTGCACCAAGTAGTAAATACATTTCAGTAAGCGGTAATACTTATTCCATTTCACTATATTACACATAACTTCATTTATGGACATAAATGTTAGGATTTCTTTGTATGTGTGCATTAGTTGGGTTGTTGCCGACATCTGGTGAAAATTTCATGTTAATATCTCTACTAGAGATATATTTTTGAGAAAAATGATGACGTGTTCAACACTTTTTTCCCCACTGTGTGTGTGTATATATATATATATATATATATATATATATATATATATATATATATATATATATATGTATGTATATATATATATGTGTGTGTGTGTGTTGGGGGTAAGGTTATTATAATTAACTAAAACTAACGAAGAAACGAAAACTAAAACTGAAAAAAACATTTTTAACTGAAATAAAAATGACAGTTTTTTTAAAAAAAACAATAGCAAACTAAAACAAACTAAAATTATTGCAAAAATGTCTTTAGTTTTAGTCTTTGTAAATTTGTTTAAAACATCAGCCTCTTGGGTTGATATAAAATCTATTTTTATTTAATCTGTTTGCTCTTCCGGTTTTACTCTGAGTGACTTTCTGATGATTTTTAATCTCACAACAGACAAATTTGCATAATTTACACAAAAAAAATCCAAAAAAACTGAAACTAACACTGAAATGAATAAAAACTAAACTAAAACTAAGCATTTTCCAAAAATAGAAACTAATAAAAACTAGAAACCTGCTCACAAAACAAACTAAAACTAACTGAATTGAAAAACAAAAAGTCAAAACTAAATAAACTTAAACTTTATTCATTTTTATACCAAAACAGTTGAAAAATTGCTTTTTATTGTATCCTTGGTTTTATTAAATTGGGAGTCAGTGCAATATCGGCCCCAAATATCGGCACGTTGTATCGGTCATTGGCTGATGCTGATGAGAAAATGTTGGTATCGGCCCAGAAAAATCTGTATCGGTTGATCCCTAATACCAATTCCAATACCGATTAAACCTGAAAATGATGTTATATTCGTTCCCTGTGCAAAATGAGAAAAAATGCGTCTGCTGCAGATCCAGTAGTTGCTGGAGTCGTCATGTTGCTCCGTTTAAAAAAAAATAAAATAAAGAAAAGCAAACAACGAAAACAGCACCTGTTATATATCGGTTAATTATATTGATGCAGTTTTATTTACAATATTTCTGTATTTCCTCATTTCAAGGAAACTTTTCGGATCTGGCCTGGGACAACAGATGAAACTATCCTTCTGGATGAATCTGACATGTTTAGAGCTTTGACTTTCTTTTTATCCGCTCTGTCCCGGTCAGCAACTTCAGCTCTGAGAGCTAAAAACCTGCCTCAGGAGCGCGTGGATCGTATTTGTGATCGTTCGTTGTTGCTTTCAGTCACTCGTCCCGACCACATGTGTGAATCTGTGACAAACAGAAGCACGTCTGCAGCCCTGCTGCTCATCATCAGGCTGCAAACTCACCACACCGAAGACGAATCAGCAGACGCACGTGGAAGCCGGACTGTTTCAAATGTTCACTAAACATGAGCCGTGTCTCTCCTGGGGGGGGGTTGCGTTTATGGTGCTTCAGGCTGTAGGAAAAGCAGCAACCCGGTGAATTATTCTGCAGGACGCTCTGACATGTGCCTCCTCCCTCCACCGGCCGTGATGATGAGGATGTGATGTAATCCTGCACATGTCCCAGAACACGCTTTAATCACGGCTGACCTGGGATCGGTCCGGCGCCCGCCGGGTCCTCAGACGTCCGTTTCACCGTGAAGTAGCCCACAAACGAAAAACTGGTGTTGCAGTTTGTTTTATTTTTAGTTGACCTTGTTTTTCCTTTGCTGGGGAGGAAATGTGCCGGTTGACTTGTGGATTTGAGAGCAGGAAGGCGCTGGGATTCATCCCTCAACCTCAGGAGTCGGCCTCGTCTTCACGCTGCTGCTGCCTCAGATCCAGAGTTGTAGAGTTAAATCACAGAGTTACATTTGAACTATTTACATTTATTCAGTTATTTTTTCCATTTAAATAACATTTTTAAGGAAAAAGGTTTCTTCATGTTGGTTATTGAGCAGCAAAATGGAAAAATGAACATTTTTAGGTCTTGTAGAAAACAAGACTATGTTTCTGTTTATGTTTATGTTTATGTTTATGTTTATGTTTATGTTTATGTTTATGTTTATGTTTATGTTAGCGCAGCTGTGAGTTTCCTCCAGGTTCTGGCAGCTTGTTAACAGCCTGCTCGCTCCACACAGCAAATTTATGTTTGTTTTCTGATAAACTGCAGCAGAAAACATTCAAATCACTCTTTTACAATCAGATTTTTCTACCGCTAGTGGGAACATTTATGTTGGTATAACTATGGTTATTCATTCATTCATTCATTCATTCATTCATTCATTCATTCATTCATTCATTCATCGGTGCATGCATTCATGAACCAATGAATGAATGAATGAATAAATAAATGCATGCATTTATTTATTCATTCATTCATTCATCCGTTGGTTCATTCATTCATGCAGGCATTCATTTATTCATTTATAAATCCATGCAATCATTCATCCATATGTTCATTCATGCATGCATTAACTTATTCATTCATTCATTCAATCATTCAATTATTCATTTATTCATTTATTCATTCATTCATTCATTGGTGCATACATTCATGCACCCATGAATGAATGAATGAATGAATGGATAAATAAATGCCTGCATTCATGCAGGCATTTATTTATCCATTCATTCATTCATTCATTGATGCATTTATTCAGCCGTTGGTTCATTCATTCATGCAGGCATTCATTCATTCACTCATTCATTCACATATTCATTCATTCACGTATTCATTCATTTACTCATTTATTCATGCATGCATTCACTCATTTATTTATTCTTTCGTTCGTTCATTCTTTCATGCAGGCATTCTTTCATTTGTACGTTCGTTCGTTTGTTCGTTCATGCATTCATTCTTTCATTCATTCACTTATTCGTTTGTTCGTTCATTCACTCATTCATTCACTTATTCATTCATTCAATCGTTCATTCATTCATGCATGCATTCACTTATTCACTCATTTATTCTTTCGTTCGTTCATTCTTTCATGCAGGCATTCTTTCATTTGTACGTTCGTTCGTTTGTTCGTTCATGCATTCATTCTTTCATTCATTCACTTATTCGTTTGTTCGTTCATTCACTCATTCATTCACTTATTCATTCATTCAATCGTTCATTCATTCATGCATGCATTCACTTATTCATTCATTCCTTCGTTCATTCCCTCATTCATTCATGCATGCATGGTTAGGAAAGTGAACAGGGAGGAAACATCTCAGTGGCAGCGTATGAGCTGGTCAAAGCTTCGTTTCCTGAAACTCTGTAACGCTTCAGTTTATGTACAATTATATAAAAACAAATGAGTTCAGGTCAAAATCAGGAGTAAAAAGAAAAGGTCTGGAATAAAATGAATGAATGAAACACAATGAAATATTGATGAATAAGTGAATAAGGACCTCAGGGACTGCACGGTGGTGTGGTTACCACCACTGCCCCCAGCAGGAGTTCAGACAGGAAACACGGAGCTTTGGACGTCTTCCTGTCTCCATCAGCAGGTCCTCCACCAAGGTCAAGGAAAAGACGGAGGAAGGAAGGCTGATTAAAGCCTTCGTAACATCCATCAGTTCTCTGCTGAACAAACGGTGAAAGTTTCTCTGTCATGAAGAACAAACGGGAACATGAAGGTCCGAGCAGATAAACTTCCTCCGTTAGCTTCTTCTCAACAACGCTGGTCTGCACGAGCAGAGCGCGGATGACATCATCACCGTGAAGGACAGGCCGAGCTTTAAAGGGATAGTTCACCCACAGAATGATGGTCCTTCATCTTCTCCTCATCCTCATGCTGAGCAAGACTCTGAAGCACTTTTTAATATCTCAAATGCAGCCGGAGATCCGGGGGGGGGGTCATTATCCACCAACTTTCATATAACGGAGTTCACCAGTGACTAAACAAAAAGGTCCATAAAAGTCCACAAAAAATACTTAATCTTACTCCATCCTTCTCCTCCAACAATATAAAACCATCCTGGGGGAGCGGCGCCAACAAAAATTAAAAAAAAACATAATTTTAAATATTTTAAAGAAAAAAAAAAAAAAAAACTTACTCCCCCCCTGCGTCTATGTGAGTTCACGACACTATGGAAGCCTTTGTCTTTCTTTTTTTCTTTCTTTCTGTCTTTCTCTTTCTTTCTTTCTTTCTTTTCCTTTATTTTTTCTTTCTTTTTCTTTCTTTCTCTCTTTTTCTTTCTTTTTCTTTTTTTCTTTTTCTCTTTTTCTCTCTTTTCTTTCTCTTTCACTTTCTCTCTTTTTTCTTTTCTTTTTTCTTTCTTTTCTCTTTTTTTTTTCTTTCTTTCTCTTTCTTTCTCTTTCTTTCTTTCTTTCTCTCTTTTTCTCTTCTCTTTCTTTCTTTTTTTTTATTTTCTCTTTTTTCTTTCTTTCTTTCTCTTTCTCTTTCTCTCTTTTTTTTTTCTTTTTTCTTTCTTTTTTTCTTTCTTTCTTTTCTCTTTTTTTTCTTTCTTTCTTTCTCTTTCTTTTTCTTTCTTTCTTTCTTTCTCTCTTTCTCTTTCTTTTTTTTATTTTTCTCTTTTTTTTTTCTTTCTTTCTCTTTCACTTTCTCTCTCTTTTCTTTTTTCTTTTTTCTTTCTTTTTTCTTTCTTTCTCTCTTTTTCTTTCTTTCTTTCTCTTTCTTTTTCTTTCTTTCTTTCTTTCTCTCTTTCTCTTTTCTTTCTTTTTTTTATTTTCTCTTTTTTTCTTTCTTTCTCTTTCTTTCTCTTTCTCTTTCTCTCTTTTTCTTTTTCTTCTTCTTTTTTTTGTGGGGGGGGGTGATATTTTTTGTTAATATTATTAAATTTTTAAATAAAATTTTCTTTTTCTTTCTTTCTTTCTTTCTTTCTTTCTTTCTTTTTCTTTCTTCTTTCTTCTTTCTTCTTTCTTCTTTCTTCTTTCTTTCTCTCTTTTAAATCAACATCAACCCCTCTTGTGTTTGTCTGCAGCTCTGTCGCTCTTAGCACAATGTAAACAGCAAATTTCTGCTTCTACGCTTGTATTATTGGCAGAGTAGGCGCAGAACGCTGCAGCTTCTGTAGTTTCGTGAACTCACATGAACGCATCGGGGAAGTACGATGTTCTGCAGTTTAGTCTATAAAAATCTACTAAATGACGTTGTTTCCAGTAAATTCTGGACGCTACCCACTCAGGACACTTGGATCACATTGGACGAGCAGGATGGAGGAATATTGAAGGTTTTGTGGACTTTTATGGACCTTTTTGGTTCCATTAAATGAAAGTTGGTGAATAATGAGATATTAAAAAGTGCTCCAGAGTCTTGCTCAGCATGAGGAAGAGGAGAAGATGAAGGACCATCATTCTGTGGGTGTACTATCCCTTTAAGGAGTGTGTTCATGCAGCTTGGTGGTGGGGGGAGCCTGATCAGGCTTACGTAACAGACGAGCACGGTGACTGTGAGAGGGGGGGGGGGCTGCTCTCCGTTTCCCCTGGCAGCGCTGCACGGCAGGAGAACAGAGCTGCTGCTTCACTGATGCTCGGCTTGTGTTCGGCTCTGCGGGTCCCAGATGGAGCAGCCAGCATCGGTCTGCTGCGCCGGGATGGACGTCGCAGCGCTGCACCCGGGTTACTCCAGCAGCATCTACTCGCCGCGCTGCCAGGTCGGTCACTCCTCACCGCTTTATCCGGATGTTTGTTGGCATGCAGAACGCGGCTGATGTCACACTTCACCGCGTGTTGAAGTGTCAACAGACATCCAGCAGAAAGCTTCGGCTTGAGCTTGTTCAGTCTGGGGAAGTCTGCAGCAAACGCATCGATTTCAAAGATGTTCCAGTTAATTAATTATTGACCGTTAATGTTTGAGAGCTGCAGAGTTTCAGACGTGCCGTGAGGCGACAGAAAGGATCTCATACGAGGTCCAGATCTGATTCAGACCTGAAGCAAGAAGTTTGCAGGACTGTCCACAGTTTCTGGGACTTTTCTTTTTAGTTTGTGTGGATTTAATTCACGGTGCTGCCTGCAGGATCTTCAGTGATGAAGTAATGTGCTTTTCATCTGTTCATGAAAATGTGGATAACCCTGAGCACTAGGAGTCACTTTTTATGCTGAAACGTGTGATCAGGTTCAGAAACTAGATGACTCCCCGTCTCTGTTCTGTAGGGATGGGCGATATGTTATTGTGTGCGATATATCGTCAAAAAAATTCCCCACGGTAACAGTTTGTCATCACAAGATAACGATAAATTCAGGTTTACAGTTATTTATATATAGTTATTTTTGCTGTTTTCACCGTTTGAATAAATGTCATATTTGTTCTCATATGTCACACTTACAGTTTTGCAATATGTGTACTACTTGAACTTAATGTGTTTTAGTGGCTTCTAGTATTATTTTAGGGCTCAAGACAGAATGTAAGTATAGCTTTATAATACAAAAGATTAGACTGATATTTTTTATTGTCACTTATTGTTATCATGATAAAAAACAGAAGTTATTGTGATACATGATTTAGTCCATATGGCCCATCCCTACTGTTCAGTGATATGAGGGGTGCACAATAGTTATCAGGCCGATAACGGGATCGATATCATGACGAATTGTCCCAGTAACATATTGTTATAGAGATATTACAACTGCTTGACAGAGGGAGACCCCCACGCTGCTTCCAAACCCCTTCTTAGTTCAGACACCGGCTCAAGATCTTATGAGCAAAAGGGGAAAATCCCAGTTTCAAGCTTGAAAAGTCTTTTTGGTTTTGATATCATGATTAGTTCTGTATGTGTGTTATTGGTTATCAGTTGTCGGTATCATCCTTTAGGAGCTGAATTTAATTGGTTATCTGTATTGTTTTAAGTTAGCGTGCACCCCTAAGTAGGGCTGTGCGATATACTTATTTAATATCGCGATATATATATATATATATATATATATATATATATGTATTTATTTCAAACATAATCATAAAAATATAAAGGATAAAAGATAAATTGAATCAAAAAAGTAAAGAGGATCAACAAATAAACAAGACAAAGCATTGAAAAGAAAAATAAAGAACAGCTTAATAGCATCAACAAAGTAAGAAAACAGAAAGATTTGTCTGCTTTTCCTCTCTTCTGCCATTTCCCACATAAATCTCACCTATTTACCATTAACCATTTAGTCTGAAAATGGAGCAGGCAGAAGTAAAAACTTTTCGAGGCCTGCTCCCTATAACTAATTAATCTGTTCTAAACTGAAAAATATACAGTATTTACTGTACTACTGAACAATATGTAAGAAGTAAAACAAAAAACAACATCACAAGAGAGAGATACATTTACACATATCATTTTATCATGCGGTAGCAGTAGTGCAAATTTTTTGCTTTATTTTTTTCATAATGACCCGACTGCACCTTTTTTTTTTTTTTTTTTTTTTTTTTTTTTTTTTTTTTTTTTTTTTTTTTTTTTTTTTTTTTTTTTTTTTTTTTTTAGGGAGATTTTTTTCCCCCTAAATCATTATTACTATTACTTCTTATGATACTTCTATGAAATATCCTTTATTTCTCTTTTTTATTTCTTTCCTTCCAAACCCCCCCCCCATCCCCCCCCCCACCCCCCCCCCCCCCCCCCCCCCCCCCCCCCCCCCCAACCCCCCCCCCCCCCCCCCCCCCCCCCCCCCCCCCCCCCCCCCCCCCCCCCCCCCCCCCCCCCCCCCCCCCCCCCCCCCCCCCCCCCCCCCACCCCCAAAACCCCCCCCCCCCACCACCCCCCCCCCCCCCCCACAACCCCCCCCCCCCCCCCCCCCCCCCCCCCCCCCCCCCCCCCCCCCCCCCCCCCCCCCCCCCCCCCCCCCCCCCCCCCCCCCCCCCCCCCCCCCCCCCCCCCCCCCCCCCCCCCCCCCCCCCCCCCCCCCCCCCCCCCCCCCCCCCCCCCCCCCCCCCCCCCCCCCCCCCCCCCCCCCCCCCCCCCCCCCCCCCCCCCCCCCCCCCCCCCCCCCCCCCCCTTCCCCGACTGACTACGAAAGGGTCACCTGATTATTTAATAAGGGTGAAAAAAATATCAATACACTGAAATATCGCGATATTTTCATGTGCCGATACCATATCTATATTTAAAAACACGGTGTCGATCCATTTTACTAATGAAATCCCGCAAGATATCATCGTTTTTTCAAAATCTCATGAGATTTCATGATAGACTGCGAGATTTTGTAACAGAACGATGAAATCTTGCAAGATTTCATTAGTAAAATTGATCGATATTGCAATTTTAAATATAGATATGAAAATATTGCAATATTTCAGTGTGTCAATATTTTTTTCCCACCAATACTAAACTGTCTGGAAGACAATCCTCCCCAAGACTTTTACAAAGAAATCATAAAAACCAGCATCTTTAATGACTTTGATTTAACAAACATTTGCAGTGGAGCGATATCTTTTTTCTAAACATGTTTTAATACTAAACAGGTGTTTGATATGAAATGAAACTTTCAGACAAATTAGGGTAAAAATACCGCGATATATCGTATATCGTCATCTAGAATAAATATATCGTGATATGATATTTGGTCCATATCGCCCAGCCCTACCCCTAAGGAATGTATCAGATTTATTCATGCATGTTAGGAATGACATTTTCTGTTGGCAAAATGAGAAATTTACTGACATTTTCTAAGATATTATGTCAATGAATTAAAGATATTAAAAGTCTGGATACATTTACAGAAGTATGACATGAAAATATACGTGAATCTGTAGATATGTTTCATTCAGTAGTCATGTTTGCTGTGATGCAGCACTATAGATGGGATAAAATTGAGAAAAGTAATAATACATAAAAGTTTTATGAAAATTATGACACTGATTTTGAATTGTGGTTCAAAAGAAATATTAGAAAGAAACAAACAAAAATGTTAAAAAAGCAAACAAGTCTTTTTTGTAACGTCCAATCAGATTTTGCACCTGTTGACAGGTTTGATCTTAATAATAATAATATTATTAACAATAATAATAATACTGATTATGATTATAATAATTATAGTATTATTATTTTATTATTATTATTATCATTTTCAGCCACAACTCTAAAACATATTATTTCACTAAATTACAATTATGTAATTTTTTTATTTATTATTAGCGTCTTTGTTGTTATTTGTAAACGTGGCCTTTCCTCTAATGGGAAGTGTAAATAATTTTTAGGAACGTCTGACCAGAGCAGGTTTTTGCTGAACTTTTCTCACGTTGGTGCAACAATGACGGTGAAGTTTCTGTTTTTACTGGAGTCAAACTGGTTCCTGCACCTCAAAGCCAAAGTAGCTTCCATGTTGTTCCAGCAGTTTATTTTCTACTGAAGTTTATTTATGTCGCACAATTAAAAACAACAGCCGTTGACCAGTGTGCTTCACAGTCAAATGAACATGAATAACATAAAAACATCAAAGCGATGTATAAAAACACATGAAAGCAATGAAATACAATAAAACACAAGAGCAGTTCACTTTGCATTGTTCCAACAAGATCAGACGAGCCTACGAATTATTTCAACGCCTGTCAGCAAAGTTATGATTCTGTATAATGGAATAAAAGGCTGAGTGAACATTTAGCGAGACCAAACCAAATTTGTCCCTGGGGTGTTTTCACAGGATTAAACCTGGTGTAGAGGTTTAATATGGTTTTCACTTTCCTCCCCATTTTTACCAAGATAAACACCAAAAACAGTTCAGATTCTTCTGAGTCATAATTTCATCAGATGTGAAGACCAAAATCTTCTGAGCATCATTCGGACGACTTCCAAACATATTTCTTATTCAGAAACCTGAGAATCATCACGCGCTCCGACTTCTCTAAATCTAGTGGTACACTAGATTTCCCTCCTCACTAAAACGGTTGGGTACGGTAATAAGATCTGCCTGGAGACAAGTTTACCTAATTTTTTTATTGGCTACAACCTTATTTTGCTATAACCTTATTTGGAAAAACTGAGTCCACCTGCTGGCTGCTAGAATTTGTTTGCTAAAGGCTATCTGTTAGCATCATACACACATAGACCGTGAACTATGTTTATCAGACAAGACAGCATCTGAAAAATAAATGAACTTGCAGGTAATGACAACGTTGTGGTTGCCTAATTCAGTGTCGCTGCAGAATTTTTATTTTTTTTTAAGTAATTTGTTCTAAAACCCCGACTTGAATGCACCCATGTTCAGGCCTAGTGCACCCCAGCCCTACGTAGAATGATGAGCTGCTGTCTGATTTAACCGTTTTTTTTAGCAAAGAAACAAAGCCGACCGTCCATGAACGGGGACTTTGATACTCACTCTGACGTTCACGTGACCTCATCAGTGCACAACAGCTCATATTATTCCCCCAAAACACCAGAAAAGTCACATTTGTTGGTATCAAAAGTAAAAGCAAAAGTAGTTTTGGTGTAGAAATCCTGCCGTATGTTCAGCTCTGCCAGTAGTAGTAGTAGTAGTGTTAGTAGTAATAATTTACTTGGTCAAGCACATAAGGAAATAACATTTACGATCAACTAAATTATGTCCATTATTCAACATCAGTCCTTACAATTCATGACCGAAAGGGTTTAGGCTGAAGTTAAACCTAACTAACCCAAAACAAAGTTAACCAACATAGAGCTTCTGCGTTAGGCTGCTTAATGATCACAATAATAACAAATAATAATAATGATTGTAAGAACAAAGAAGAAGAAAAATGCAGGTGTTTCCACGAACGAGCTCATCTACCTGCAGAGGAGCTAATTAAACCCAGCTGGTTCACTGATTGCTGGGAATAAAGATTTCTGCTTCTATGTTTGACGCCTCTGTGACACCTTTAATAAGTGTAATTGACTGCTTGTTCTTTTCTTTAATTAAAGTGTTCCCAGATCAGCTTTCATAACGCCAGCGTGCTTCCAGTCAAAGGAAAATACCGAGCTGTAGAAAATGACTCCTACACGGATGTTCATGGTGGAGAGCGCTGAAATGACACGAGGACCCGACTCAGTCACCGCAGGCGCTGTTAGAGGGTCTGCAGGCTTAAACAGAGCCGTAACTGGACCTTCCTCCTCTTCCTCCCTCCAGCTCGAGGCTTTGCAGCAGCAGAACTCCAAGTACCAGGAGGAGCTCAGCCTGTCGAATGAGCGGAGCAGCTCGGAGAGTCAGCGGATCGGCGTCCTCTGCAAGGAAATGTGAGTGTTCGGGATAACCCGGTGTTTTTTCCTGCTTCCTGTAAGGTGACCGGGGCCGGCCAGGTCATCGCACCCCTCGCTCCGCTTATCCCAGGAGTCCGGAGCCGCGATTAACATTCCAGCCTGCATTTACGGCCGGAGGGAAATCTGAACCACAGAAAACAGAACAAACATGTCTGATGTGGTGGAAACGCTGCTCCATCTGGGATCTCCACAGAACACTTAAACGGTTACGTAAATATACTCAAATATATCCAAACCACGAGTCCCGGCTGGGAAACAGTGATGAGGTATAAACTAAGTAACTTAGTTAGTATTCATTTGTGTAAATTATAAATTAATATGAGAGATTTTGCTTCCATTTATTCACATGCAGACTGAGGATAGACCGATGCATCAGCCAGACGATATTTGCGTTTTTTTGCTGGTATCGGCATCGGTCGGTACGTCTGGTCTGTTGGCTGATGCCCCCACTCAGGACAAGTGGACCATAATTTCCCTCCTGGTGAGGAACGTTTCACTCAGGTTCTGTGGCAGCGGCAGAGTTGGTTCACCTTCCAGATCATCCATGTCTCCAGTTTCCTTACAAGCTCTGAAATGTAGCGTAACAAGCCTGCAGGTCCCATGTGACAGTTTTATTATGGTGATTATTAGCATAATAACCCAGCAGACTGAGTTTTAGCAGATTACATAACGGTGGTGAATCAGAGAGCATCATCAGTGACTTTTCCGTCAGTCTGGCTGGAACTTCAGGATTCTGCAACCCTGCAGGTATTTTGGTTGTTTCTGTAGTATTTTTTGGCACTGAATCCATTTCTGCTGGATGTCAAGCTGCAAAAGTTACAGTTTAGTCTAGGGGTGCACCGATTGATCGGCTCCATTTCCTAATTTTGGGTCGGATCGCCCTAAACCATCTTACCCTCTCTCCCAAGTCACTGGGGCGTAGTTCTTATATTTATTTCTCTCCAAATAAAAACATTTTAAGAGCTCAAGAAAGCCCGTTATAGTTATGTACTGAGGTGGAAATATATTTTGTAGTTTCCAAACTCTTCATAACAAGCTGTCAGACAGTCCCCAGAAAAAAACAAATTGGACATTGAAGTGTTTGCTGCATTTTAAGAAAATTGACGGCAAATCGGTATCGGTGGGCAGATTTCTTAAAGATCGGTGATCGGCCAGAAAACTGCAATCGGTCCCCCAGTAGATAATTATTGATTAATTAGCTACGTTGGTTATCCACCCAATATTAGAAATGGCTATAATTTACCAGGTTGTGAATATTCTGTTTGGTTGTTTGGTATCATTTTAAAGGGAACATCCAGGGTTTTCATTTAAGCCCAAAGTAGAAGCTTTCTGACAAACACAGAGGTCACATCTCTTTATTACACACATTTTCTCAGAATTTTAACCCAAGCTATATAATTATTTAATTCCTGTGGGATCGAGGGACATCAGAGACCCAAAAATCATCAACTGCAATCCTTACTAGACTCTGTCAGTTCAGGAGAAGTAAAACACACCCATGCTGTTTCTTTGTGAGAGGTTATTGTGAGCCTTAAATTAGAGGCCAGTTCACCCTCATTCATTCTTTGGACCAGCGTTATGTGAAAACTACCAAACCAGTTGTCTAGAAATAATGATGATATTATACTGATACTTACATAATTTCATCAATACAATAACAGGAAATGTTTTCATCCATTTTTATTAATCGGTATAATTCACTGAATACAATTAAATACAAATGACACAACTGCCCACCGTCTGATTAGTGAACAGCTGTGTGATGTTTTCAGTTAGTTCCTGAGAAACTCGGCTTTTAATGACACAGATACAGCTCCTGAACAACACAAGACAACACCGTCTCACTCTTTCCCACATGTTCAGTTCCTTCTCTTCGCATGCTGTCACTTTAAAGTTAAAATAGACAAAACTAGTTTGTGATTGACCTCCGGCAGAAATGGATTCAGCGCCAAAAGATACTTTAGGAATCACCAAGAAAACACTTTTACCCCAAAATGCCTGCCACCTCATCATTCGGTCCCGACTGTTTTACATGAAACATGATTATTATTTTCTGTGGAAATGAATGAAATCCCATCAGAAAGTCCCAAATACAGATTTATTTTGATAGGAGGAACCATGCAGCTTCTCCTGGTGCACGAGCTCCTCTCATCTGTTCTTCACGTCCTCCTCTGACAGATGCAGGAAGTTCAGATGATGATGATCATCATCGTGATAATAAGACGACGCAGGTCTCAAACTGATCTGATTATGAGTTGTGATTTGGTGTAAAGAAAGTTGCGGTTTGTGATGCGATCTTGCTGATTTCCGATGTTTCAGGTTGATCCTGGGAGATGGCTGCAGATGGGAACGTCTTCCTCGCTGCTGGCGTGGAAACGTCTCTGAAGCTGATTCCCAGCGTTTTTAACTCGCTTCGTTAATGTGCTCTCCAGCTGACGTCTATTTATAGACCTCATGTGAAGCTGTCATGTGCCTTCGTATGTGAGCGTGTACACATGTTTTCCTGCGTCATCCGGCCACACCCCCCCCTCCCTGAGTCATAGAGCTACGACGTCACACGGCTGCATAATTATTAATATGTGATTAGTCCCTGGAGGAGGAGTCTGAATATCAGCAGACAAGCCGAGGAAGGAGCATCCTCATCCTCCTGTCTGGGTCTGAATGATTAGGACGAGTCGTGTTCCAGCATCTCGTTCTCCATCCTTCCTCCCCGGCTGCTGTTATGTAAGCCTCCTCTCCTCCTCGGACCGCCTGGCTCCAGCATGGCCTCGTCTCTCCCGGTGACATCAGAGTGTGTCGTCTCACACAATGTGGCTTTGTGCTTTCTGACGGGGATCAGCTGGAAGCGGCTCACGTGTGCTGCTTCTGTAGCTCAGCGCTGATAGCTAAATATTTTAATGATCTGCAGATCAGAGCCACACAAACCCGTTTTTCCTGTCAGAGGAAGCCATGAAGAACTTGCTGCTGGAATAGTGGTGATTTTTCTGCTTTTCTCTCCTGGTTGCATCAGTTTGTGGAACATTTCTCAGCTCCAGGTCCAGGTTCCTCCCTGCTTTACCTGAGCTTACCTGTGATAAAAAGTCAATGATTATTCCTTTTTATTATTATTGTTATCAGGGAAGAAAATTATACAATATAAATAAAGTATTTTTCATTTCTACCTGGAGGCAAAAACACGGTTTTTGAAAAACAGACAGAGTGTTGTTAAAGGTCTGAGAGCAGAAATGATAGAGCAGAGCTGGTAGAAGCTCATCTTGGGCTCAAATGGAAGCTCATGAATGAAGGAAGTTTTCTACATACATGTTATGCAGAAACATTCTCCATAAAATGCTGAAAAATATTCATTTTTATGAGGATTTGTCAGTCAAACATGACTTTTTTTTTTTTTCTTTTTTTTTGTCTTTTTGTGGATGTTGGGGGTGATAACTTAAACTAGACTTGCAGCAGGACCAAGCAGCAACTTCTGGTGGCCAACAGTGCGGCCAATGCGGAAATCCAGAGAAGTGCTTAATAATTGTAGTTCTCCCTTCATCCACTAGGGGCTGCAAAACAGAAAATCCCCACAGACCCCCATGTTAAAAACGCCAACTTCACAGCAGAAATAAACATGTTTACAGCAGAAATAAACAGGTTTACAGCAGAAATAAACATGTTTACGGCAGGAATAATTATGTTTACAGCAGAAATAAACATGTTTACAGCAGAAATAAACATGTTTACAGCAGGAATAAACATGTTTACAGCAGAAATAAACATGTTTACAGCAGGAATAAACATGTTTACAGCAGAAATAAACATTTTTACAGCAGGAATAATCATGTTTACAGCAGAAATGAACATGTTTACGGCAGGAATAATTATGTTTACAGCAGAAATGAACATGTTTACAGCAGAAATAAACAGGTTTACAGCAGAAATAAACATGTTTACAGCAGGAATAATTATGTTTACAGCAGAAATGAACATGTTTACGGCAGGAATAATCATGTTTACAGCAGAAATGAACATGTTTACGGCAGGAATAATTATGTTTACAGCAGGAATAAACATGTTTACAGCAGTAATGAACATGTTTACGGCAGGAATAAACATGTTTACAGCAGAAATAAACATGTTTACAGCAGAAATAAACATGTTTACAGCAGGAATAATCATGTTTACAGCAGAAATTAACATGTTTACGGCAGGAATAATATGTTTACAGCAGGAATAAACATGTTTACAGCGGAAATGAACATGTTTACAGCAGAAATAAACATGTTTACAGCAGGAATGAACATGTTTACAGCAGAAATAAACTTTTACAGTGGAAATAAACACGTTTACAGCAGAAATGAACATGTTTACAGCAGAAATAAACATTTTACAGTGGAAATAAACATGTTTACAGCAGAAATGAACATGTTTACAGCAGAAATAAACAGGTTTACAGCAGAAATAAACATGTTTACAGCAGGAATAAATATGTTTACAGCAGAAATAAACATGTTTACAGCAGAAATAAACAGGTTTACGGCAGGAATAGACATGTTTACAGCAGAAATAAACATGTTTACGGCAGAAATAAACATGTTTATGGCAGGAATAAACATGTTTTCAGCAGAAATAAACATGTTTACGGCAGGAATAAACATGTTTTCAGCAGAAATGAACATGTTTACGGCAAGAATAAGGGTTTTTGTCCCCCCGTAGCTGTCCAGCAGCTACTGGACCAGGTGGTCCACCGATGGTGTGGTCCTTGAAGGTCCTGGAGTTCATTTCTGCTGTCAGACCTTTTCCAACGCTCCGGGTCTGGTTTTCTGCTTGGCCCTCTATGTTTTCATTAAAGGCAGTTAAGAGGCGGGTCTACTCTGATTGGCTCTGATCAGCAGCTGTACGCTGGTTTGTGTTGGTTTGTAATAACGACCGAAACACTCAGACATCCAGACAGGACGTGAGTCGGTATGAATAAGAACAGGACAGACGATCAGATCCCAGATCCTTGGCTGAACTGGATCCGTGTGAGCTTCCATGAACATGTAGGAACATGAAGCAGACGGGAGTGGTGGTAGCAGCTGTGATGTTTGTGAGTCTGTTCATGTGCAGACTGATGGTGGAGATGGTGGACTGTGGCAGAGCAGCGATGCTTCATCTGGAAAGGCTTCATACGGAGTAGAAATGATGTCCCCGGTCTGCCGGCTGCAGGAAGCTGCAGCGGCGTGATGAATGTGATTACACAGCAGGCGGCTAAACGCTTCACCCAGATGGTGCTGGGACGGAGTTATTAGTCACACGCTGCCTCAGAGATCTTCCTTCCACACTGATCCTCAGCTGCATTCCCAGAAAATCACTTAGTTCCAGCTTCCAAAAATATCCAGATTTGTAAACTCCGGACAGCCCGGTCTGTTCGTCTGTTTCAGACTCCGTCTCAGACAGCAGGAACCAGAACACGAGGGTTTCAGCTCCAGGGCTGCTTTCCTCTTCATCACCTTCATCGCTCCCTAAGAAAAGGTTACATTCAGGGCACGGGCCGGCCAGCGTCAGTGAACGGCCTGTAAATACGATCCGAGAATGAAAAGTTGCATTTTCTGTCATCACTGACTTCTGTGAATTTATGTGAATCTGGCATTCATCAGCATTTAAATATCTCCGATCTGATCGTAGCTTCTAACAAACTACACGTGCTCTCGGCTGTGTGCAGCGCTTGTGTACATTTATGAACACATTAATAATGCTTGTCCCTGTTGTAAATTACAATTTCAATCCATATTGCACTCAAACAATCAGAAATATAGGCTTCAACATTTAGTCGGAGGATTCCTGCTATGCATCGTCTAAGAACTTTTTTCTGCACTAACATGTTTCTTTTTTTTTTTTTTTTTTTTTTTTTTTTTTTTTTTTTTTTTCCCTGGGGGAAATTAGGCTCTGTTTTTCCCCTTCTCTTTCTGTGTGTTTAGAGAGCAGGGGCTCTCCTTAAAGCCCCCGGGGCAGTTTGGGGGGTTAAGACCTTTCTCAGGGTCCACAGTGTTTAACCTAGGAGTCGTGTTTAATAATAACACGTTAAATATTAAATAATAAATAAATAAAATAAATAAATAAATAAAATGTTAAATGTTTTTACCTCGGGCATTAGGACAGCATTCAGAT
>JALJCO010005279.1:40000-137500 GCA_023101725.1 Atherinomorus stipes | reverse complement strand
CTCCCCATCGTGTCGTCGTTTGGTCTTATTTTAAGCCCTTTTTGAATCTAGAGATAAAACAGTGCCTGAGACGGAGACTCCTGCTCAGGAATCAGAGGTTTAAACATCTCTCCTCCTCCACGACTCCGGTTGAAAGTGAATGTCTGATAAAAGGGGGTGATGGAGGACTCGGGCAGTCAAGGATGAAAGCGTGTCGTAGATCAGAGCGACAGAGCTGCAGTTGGAGGGATTAAAGACGAGCTCTGTGGTTTCACTCTGAGAGGAGCGTTGCTGCGACGCGGCAGAAATAACAGATTCTTCCTCAAATAGATCAAACATGAAGACTTTGAGCTTTCATTTAACATCCTTTATCTTGTGTTTAAAAACAGAGAAACCATCAGTAATCAGGACACGGACGGGGAAGTAAACCCCGGAGCTCTGCTTCCAGACAAAGACCAGGAACTGGAGATCCTGAGGAACGAGGTACTCGCAGCGACTCGTCGCTCCCGGGAAACTTGTCCTGGATTACCTCGTCCCGGGATTAACTCGTCCCGGATTACCTCGCGCCGTTCTCACCCGTCTTCTTCCTGGCTGCAGATCGCCATGCTGCGGGGAGAAAATGCCGTGGCCAAGACGCTGCAGTCCGCCGTGGAGACGCTGGAGAAGGACAAGGCGCAGCTGCAGAGCCGGGTCCGCAGTCTGGAGCAAAGGCTGCTGGGAAACCAGGCCCCGGGAGAAGAGCGGGAGGCTCCGCCCTCAGGTCAGGATGGCGTTCTCACACGTGGTGAAGCGTGTTGGTCGGCATGCTTTCTGACCGATGCCGTGTTCCTGCAGGTCACGCAGCTCTGGAGCAGCTGAGGGAGGAGAAGGAGTTCGCCGAAGGACAGGTGAGACCCGCGGACCCGTCTCAGCGTCACGGTCTCATCTTCACGGTGTCATCGTCACGGTGTCATCATCACGGTCTCATCGTCACGGTCTCATCGTCACGGTCTCATCGTCACAGTCTCATCATCACGGTCTCATCATCACGGTCTCATCGTCACGTTCTCATCGTCACAGTGTCATCGTCACGGTCTCATCGTCACGGTCTCATCGTCACGAATCTAATCGTCACGGTCTCATCGTCACGGTCTCATCGTCACGGTCTCATCGTCACGGTCTCATCGCCACAGTCTCATCGTTACGGTCTCATCGTCACGGTCTCATCGTCACAGTCTCATCGTCACGGTCTCATCGCCACAGTCTCATCGTTACGGTCTCATCGTCACGGTCTCATCGCCACGGTCTCATCGTCACAGTGTCATCGTCACGGTCTCATCGCCACAGTCTCATCGTTACAGTCTCATCGTCACGGTCTCAGCGTCACGTTCTCATCGTCACAGTGTCATCGTCACGGTCTCATCGTCACGGTCTCATCGTCATGAATCTCAGCGTCACGGTCTCATCGTCACGGTCTCATCGTCACGGTCTCATCGTCACAGTCTCATCGTCATGGTCTCATCTTCACAGTCTCATCGTCATGAATCTCAGCGTCACAGTCTCATCGTCACAGTCTCAGCGTCACGGTCTCAGCGTCACGGTCTCAGCGTCACGGTCTCATCGTCACGGTCTCATCGTCACAGTCTCATCGTCATGAATCTCAGCGTCACAGTCTCATCATCACGGTCTCATCATCACGGTCTCATCGTCACGGTCTCATCATCACGGTCTCATCATCACGGTCTCATCATCACGGTCTCATCATCACGGTCTCATCATCACGGTCTCATCGTCACGGTCTCATCGTCATGAATCTCAGCGTCACGGTCTCAGCGTCACGGTCTCATCGCCACGGTCTCATCGTCACGGTCTCATCGTCACGGTCTCATCGTCACGGTCTCATCGTCACGGTCTCATCATCACGGTCTCATCATCACGGTCTCATCGTCACGGTCTCATCGTCACGGTCTCATCATCACGGTCTCATCATCACGGTCTCATCGTCACGGTCTCATCGTCATGAATCTCAGCGTCACAGTCTCATCGTCACGGTCTCATCGTCACGGTCTCATCGTCACGGTCTCATCATCACGGTCTCATCGTCACGGTCTCATCGTCATGAATCTCAGCGTCACGGTCTCATCGTCACGGTCTCATCGTCACGGTCTCATCATCACGGTCTCATCGTCACGGTCTCAGCGTCATGAATCTCAGCGTCACGGTCTCATCGTCATGAATCTCAGCGTCACGGTCTCATCGTCACGGTCTCATCGTCACGGTCTCATCGTCACGGTCTCATCTTCACAGTCTCATCGTCATGAATCTCAGCGTCACAGTCTCATCGTCACAGTCTCAGCGTCACGGTCTCATCGTCATGAATCTCAGCGTCACGGTCTCATCGTCACGGTCTCATCGTCACGGTCTCATCGTCATGGTCTCATCTTCACAGTCTCATCGTCATGAATCTCAGCGTCACAGTCTCATCGTCACAGTCTCAGCGTCACGGTCTCATCGTCACGGTCTCATCGTCATGGTCTCATCTTCACAGTCTCATCGTCATGAATCTCAGCGTCACAGTCTCATCGTCACAGTCTCAGCGTCATGGTCTCATCTTCACAGTCTCATCGTCATGAATCTCATCGTCACGGTCTCAGCGTCATGGTCTCATCTTCACAATCTCATCGTCATGAATCTCAGCGTCACAGTCTCAGCGTCACGGTCTCAGCGTCACGGTCTCATCGTCACGGTCTCATCGTCACGGTCTCATCTTCACGGTCTCAGCGTCACGGTCTCATCGTCACGGTCTCAGCGTCACGGTCTCATCGTCACGGTCTCATCGTCACGGTCTCATCGTCACGGTCTCATCGTCATGAATCTCATCATCACTCGTCTCATCGTGGCTCGTGTCATCACTCGTCTCATTATCTCTTGTCTCATCACTCATCTCATCACTCGTCTCATCGTGGCTCGTCTCATCTCTCGTCTCATCTCTCGTCTCATCGTTGCTCGTCTCATCACTCGTCTCATCGTGGCTCATCTCATCGTGGCTCGTCTCATCTCTCGTCTCATCGTTGCTCGTCTCATCACTCGTCTTATCGTGGCTCGTCTCATCGTGGCCCGTCTCATCTCTCGTCTCATCTCTCGTCTCATCACTCGTTTCATCACTCGTCTCATCATGGCTCATCTCATTGTGGCTCGTCTCATCTCTCGTCTCATCGTTGCTCGTCTCATCACTCGTCTCATCGTGGCTCGTCTCATCTCTTGTCTCATTACTCGTCTCATTGTGGCTCGTCTCATCACTCGTCTCATTATCTCTCGTCTCATCGTGGCTCGTCTCATCTCTCGTCTCATCTCTTGTCTCATCGTCGCTCGTCTCATCACTCGTCTCCGTGGCTCGTCTCATCTCTTGTCTCATTACTCGTCTCATCGTGGCTCGTCTCATCTCTTGTCTCGTCACGGTCTCATCGTGGCTCGTCTCATCTGTCGTCTCCTCTTTCGTCTCATCGTCGCTCGTCTCATCACTCGTCTCATCTCTTGTCTTATCACTCGTCTCATCGTGGGCCGTCTCATCTCTTGTCTCATCGTCGCTCGTCTCATCACTCGTCTCATCTCTCGTCTCATCACTCGTCTCATCACTCGTCTCATCTCTTGTCTCATCACTCGTCTCATCTCTCGTCTCATCACTCGTCTCATCGTGGCTCGTCTCATCTCTTGTCTCATCACTTGTCTCATCGTCGTGTCATCTCATCTCTTGTCTCATCGTCGCTCGTCTCATCACTTGTCTCATCTCTTGTTTCATCACTCATCTCATCACTCGTCTCATCGTCGTGTCATCTCATCTCTTGTCTCATCGTCGCTCGTCTCATCACTCGTCTCATCTCTTGTCTCATCACTCGTCTCATCACTCGTCTCATCGTCGTGTCATCTCATCTCTTGTCTCATCGTCGCTCGTCTCATCACTCGTCTCATCTCTTGTTTCATCACTCGTCTCATCGTGGCTCGTCTCATCTCTTGTCTCATCACTCGTCTCATCGTCATGTCATCTCATCTCTCGTCTCATCGTTGCTTGTCTCGTCTCATCTCATCTCTCGTCTCATCTCTCATCTCATCTCTCGTCTCATCACTCTTCTCATCGTCGTGTCGTCTCTTGTCTCATCGTAGCTCGTCTCATCTCTCGTCTCATCGTCGTGTCATCTCATCTCTTGTCTCATCGTCGCTCGTCTCATCCCTCGTCTCATCGTTGTGTCATCTCTTGTCTCATTGTCGCTCGTCTCATCTCTCGTCTCATCGTCGTGTCATCTCATCTCTTGTCTCATCGTCGCTCGTCTCATCTCTCGTCTCATCGTCGTGTCGTCTCATCTCTCGTCTCATCGTCGTTTCATCTCATCTCTCGTCTCATCTCTCATCTCATCTCTTGTCTCATCGTTGCTCATCTCGTCTCATCACTCGTCTCATCGTCGCTCGTCCCATCTCTCGTCTCATCGTCGTGTCATCTCATCTCTCGTCTCATCTCTTGTCTCATCGTCGCTCGTCTCATCTCTCGTCTCATCACTTGTCTCATCGTCGTGTCATCTCATCTCTTGTCTCATCGTCGCTCGTCTCATCTCTCGTCTCATCGTCGTGTCATCTCTCGTCTCATCGTCGTGTCATCTCATCTCTCGTCTCATCGTCGTGTCATCTCTCGTCTCATCGTTGCTCGTCTCATCTCTCGTCTCATCATTCGTCTCATTTCTCGTCTCATCTCTCGTCTCATCTCTTGTCTCATCGTCGCTCGTCTCATCTCTCGTCTCATCGTTGCTCGTCTCGTCTCATCACTCGTCTCATCTCTCGTCTCATTGTTGCTCGTCTCATCTCTCGTCTCATCTCTCGTCTCATCTCTCGTCTCATCACTCGTCTCATCGTCGTGTCATCTCTCGTCTCATCGTTGCTCGTCTCGTCTCATCACTCGTCTCATCTCTCGTCTCATCACTCGTCTCATCGTCGTGTCATCTCTCGTCTCATCTTTGCTAGTCTCATCTCATGTCTCATCTCTCGTCTCATCTCTCGTTTCATCACTCGTCTCATCGTCGGTCATCTCTCGTCTCATCGTTGCTCGTCTCGTCTAATCACTCGTCTCATCTCTCGTCTCATCACTCGTCTCATCGTCGTGTCATCTCTCGTCTCATCGTTGCTCGTCTCATCTCTCGTCTCATCATTCGTCTCATTTCTCGTCTCATCTCTCGTCTCATCTCTTGTCTCTCTCGTCTCATCGTTGCTCGTCTCGTCTCATCACTCGTCTCATCTCTCGTCTCATCACTCGTCTCATCGTCGTGTCATCTCTCGTCTCATCATTGCTCGTCTCATCACTTGTCTCATCTCTCGTCTCATCTCTCGTCTCATCACTCGTCTCATCTCTCGTCTCATCTCTCGTCTCATCTCTCGTCTCAACGTTGTGTCATCTCATCTCTTGTCTCATCGTCGCTCGTCTCATCTCTCGTCTCATCACTCGTCTCATCGTCGTGTCATCTCTCGTCTCATCATTGCTCGTCTCATCACTCGTCTCATCTCTCGTCTCATCACTCGTCTCATCGTCGTGTCATCTCTCGTCTCATCATTGCTCGTCTCATCACTTGTCTCATCTCTCGTCTCATCTCTCGTCTCATCTCTCGTCTCATCACTCGTCTCATCTCTCGTCTCATCTCTCGTCTCATCTCTCGTCTCAACGTTGTGTCATCTCATCTCTTGTCTCATCGTCGCTCGTCTCATCTCTCGTCTCATGATCGTCTCATCTCAGTGACCATGTCTGTGTCTGACTCCCTCAGATCAACTTCCTGAACAGCGTGATCGTGGACCTGCAGCGGAAGAACGAAGAGCTGAAGATCAAGCTGAAGAAGCTCGCTCTGGCCGAGTTCAACGGCAACGACGGCACGGACGGGTAAACAAATCTGGAAGGATTTAAACCTGCAGCTTCCTCCCAGCACACATTCAGGGTCTCCGTCTGTCACTCGTCTCATCATCACTCGTCTCAGCATCACTCGTCTCAGCATCACTCGTCTCATCATCACTCGTCTCATCATCACTCGTCTCATCATCACTCGTCTCAGCATCACTCGTCTCAGCATCACTCGTCTCATCATCACTCGTCTCAGCATCACTCGTCTCATCATCACTCGTCTCATCATCACTCGTCTCATCATCACTCGTCTCAGCATCACTCGTCTCATCATCACTCGTCTCAGCATCACTCGTCTCATCATCACTCGTCTCATCATCACTCGTCTCAGCATCACTCGTCTCATCATCACTCGTCTCAGCATCACTCGTCTCATCATCACTCGTCTCATCATAACTCGTCTCATCATCACTCGTCTCATCATCACTCGTCTCATCATCACTCGTCTCAGCATCACTCGTCTCAGCATCACTCGTCTCATCATCACACGTCTCATCATCACTCGTCTCATCATCACTCGTCTCATCATCACTCGTCTCATCATCACTCGTCTCATCATCACTCGTCTCATCATCACTCGTCTCATCATAACTCGTCTCATCATCACTCGTCTCATCATCACTCGTCTCATCATCACTCGTCTCAGCATCACTCGTCTCAGCATCACTCGTCTCATCATCACTCGTCTCAGCATCACTCGTCTCAGCATCACTCGTCTCATCATCACTCGTCTCAGCATCACTCGTCTCATCATCACACGTCTCATCATCACTCGTCTCATCATCACTCGTCTCAGCATCACTCGTCTCAGCATCACTCGTCTCAGCATCACTCGTCTCAGCATCACTCGTCTCAGCATCACTCGTCTCATCATCACTCGTCTCAGTGTCTCGGTGTCTTCAGACTGAAGGATTTAAACGTGCAGCTTCCTCCCAGCACACATTCAGGGTCTCCGTGTGTCAGGTGGAGCGTCATGAATCTTTCAGTAACTTTAGTCGACCGAACCTTTGTGAATTGTTCTTTAACAGGCGTTTTTACTTCATCCAGACCATTTTCCAGGCTTTTCACCTCATGTCTGACGTGGATCATCAGATTTCTCCCAGATAGTTTGTTTTTGGAGCAAAGATGAAGTGAGAAACGGAGACCGGCTGAGTCCTCAGTCCCAGACCAGGTTCCCCTCATGCAGGAGATGGTCTGACTGAGGTCGGTGCAGAAATCTGCTGCCTCTGGCTCCTCCTGCTGTCTCTCATGTGATCTGCAAGGATTCACCAAACACCCACAAGGATGATTACAGTCTCTGGATAAATCTGAACACACTTCATCAGCTCCTCCTTCTAGAACCGGGTCAGAACCACGTATTCATTCCTGGTGTGGTAGGTCCATCCAGGTGTTGGAAACATTCCTGACATTTTGCTTCATATTGACACGATGGCATCACACAGTCTCTGCAGATTTACAGCAATCAGGTTATTTGGCTTCGTATGATGTCAGAATGAACCTAAAACCACCAGAACCTTTCTAAGTGAACCGAATTAGACTTTCTCTGAAATTTTCAGTGCACGTTTGCGTTGTTCAATGGTTGAATATTTATTGTGATTTATGCTGTTCTCCAAAATTATAACTAATCACAAAAAAATACAGAAGTAGTCTAAACCGTGACTTGAGCTTTAATGACATCTTGTTTCTAAACATCCTCTTCATCATCGTGTTCACGTTTCGACGTCATCAGACCAAGACGACACCGAACACACGAAGTTATAGAGACGTTGTCATTTTTATGTTGTAGGATTCCCACCACCGTTGTTAGCTTTTCTTTCAACAAAGGAATTACCACATCATAATTCCAGTTAAATGTCCAACATTCATCCTGTCCCCAACTGTTTGTGAGTTGGGTATTTTTACATATATATATTTTTACATATATGTGTGTGTGTGTGTATATATATATATATATATATATATATACATATATATGTGTATATATATATATATATATATACACCATTTAAAGAAAAGACTAACCTCAATATTAATTCAAATAACAAGAAAGTAATAATAAACAGAAATTTACAAAATTATAATTTAGGGGGAAAAAATATTGGTTTTGTGGTTGAAAAGAATTTAAAAAGGCAAACAAACAAACAAAACTGTTCCAGACACATTAGAGCATCTTTTCCATGAACATGGACCAACATACCTGTCAGCAGGTGCAGACGTCTGATTGGACGTCACAGAAACACCTGATTGCAGTGATTGGCTCAAAATGTTGCTCAACAAAGTTTTAGCTTTGGAGCCCCATCATGCTTGTGTACTTGTTTTATTTCTGCATATTTGGGGTATTTTCTGCGTATTTCTGAGTATTTCAGGGTATTTCTAGATATTTCTGGGTATTTGGGGTATTTCTGTGTATTTCTAGGTATTTGGGGGTATTTCTGAGTATTTCTTTGTATTTTGGTGTATTTCTGGGTATTTGGGGGTATTTCTGCGTACTTCTGGGTATTTCTGGGTATTTTGGGGTATTTCTAGATATTTCTAAGTATTTTGGTGTATTTCTGTGTATTTTGGGGTATTTCTAGATATTTCTAGGTATTTTGGTGTATTTCTGTGTATTTTGGGGTATTTCTAGATATTTCTAAGTATTTTGGTGTATTTCTGTGTATTTTGGGGTATTTCTAGATATTTCTAGGTATTTTGGTGTATTTCTGGGTATTTGGGGGGTATTTCTGCGTACTTCTGGGTATTTCTGTGTATTTTGGGGTATTTCTAGATATTTCTAGGTATTTGGGGGTATTTCTGTGTATTTTGGGGTATTTCTAGATATTTCTAGGTATTTTGGTGTATTTCTGGGTATTTGGGGGGTATTTCTGCGTACTTCTGGGTATTTCTGTGTATTTTGGGGTATTTCTAGATATTTCTAGGTATTTTGGGGTATTTCTGGGTATTTGGGGGTATTTCTGCGTACTTCTGGGTATTTCTGTGTATTTTGGGGTATTTCTAGATATTTCTAGGTATTTGGGGGTATTTCTGTGTATTTTGGGGGTATTTCTAGATGGGATTTCTAGGTATTTTTTGGTGTATTTCTGGGTATTTGGGGGGTATTTCTGCGTACTTCTGGGTATTTCTGTGTATTTTGGGGTATTTCTAGATATTTCTGTGTATTTTGGGGTATTTCTGTGTATTTCTAGGTATTTTGAGGTATTTCGGAGTATTTCATGGCATCTGACTGGAAAAGATGACTTCACGTTTTCTCTCCAGGTTCGAGGAAGGCGTGTCAAGGAAAGAGAAGAAGGCGACTCCGCGTCTGTTCTGCGACATCTGCGACTGTTTCGACCTCCACGACACGGAGGACTGCCCCACTCAGGCCCAGAGCCCGGACTCGGTCCCTCACACCACCTACCACGGCAACCCGGCCGACGAGAGGCCCTACTGCGACATCTGCGAGGCGTTCGGCCACGCCACGGAGTCCTGCAACGATGACCAGACCTTCTGAAGCGTTCATACCCCCCCCCCCGACATCCCCGCAGCCTGCAGAGTTTTCCATGATGTATTTTTATACTGTATTTATGCACATCACCAGTAGCTACTGTTGTGATCTAAACCTTCCTGTTCTGACTCGGAAGCAGAATACTCGTCCAAATATGCCGCTTTGGTGCAATATCGATGTTTCTAACGACCCGTCTGTCCTCTGCACTCGTAGCTTTTCACCTGTTTGGTTGTTTCTGACACGAACACGTGATGTTCCACACGTCCCGTCTTTGGGTTCTAGGTGTTGTTGGCAACAAAGTGATGCAAAAGAAGGGAAACCGAAGCTCTCCACCCGTACACCTTCCTTCATCATCACATTCCTCAGTCAGGAAACCAGCAGGAGGACGCTGCCACAGACACCAGCAGATCTTGTTCCAGTGCATCAGCGTAGAGATGTCAGCCCCACCAAGGAAAGCCTCAAATCTGGAGTAGGGATCGACCGATACAGATCTTTCAGGGCCGATACTGATATTTCCCATCGGTCTCAGCCGATGGCCGGAAACGATGAACGAGTCGCGTCGTCTGATCCGGCCGTAAAACGAGCGCGTTTCTTTCTGGACGTTGGAAGTTTAAGACGACGCTGACGGGCCGAGCTTGAGTCGGTTTTACGCACAGCTGAGTTTACTCTCTCCAGGTATGAAGTTTTTCTCATTATTATGTTTATTTAATATCTCTGAAGCTTTTCTCCGTCATCAGTTTACATCTGCAGCCGCCGTAGGTTTGCAGAGGTCTCGCAGCTTCAAACGTGCCATATTTAACATTTGTTTTATCAGTGGAGGCCCGCATCCACGTTGACGCCCTGAAACAACGTCGCTCTGACGTAGTTGATACTGAAACTAGTTCATTTTGTTATTTATTGTCTTAACTTTTACTAGCCAGTGATTGTTCTTACAGGGAAATAAGCTAGCACTGACTGAGCGTCTGTAGTGGGACTGCTGTAGTGGGGGCCAGTGGTTCTCAAACCGGGGGGTTGCCAGATTTTTTATTAAAAAGAGACATTTATCAACTAAATTTAGTGTTTTTAGGGATTAACCCTCACAGCTCCCTCAGCTTTCTGAAGGGGGGGTGAACGACCTTTTATGTTGTTACTTTTTTTCTACTAATGCAAACAGCATAAACTTGGTGCAGGTGTGTATTCTGGTCTGACTCATGATCTTCTAGAAGATGGGGGGTGTAACTCTTTCTCTAAGGTCTCTAACTAAAATCCTCCTCATTTCCTCCTTAGAGCCAATCCGTGCCACATTGACTTGCATTGAAAAGGACCTTTCTAGAATCAAATGTTATTCCAGAATAAATGTTTAGGAGAACATTTTTCTCCTCACACACTTGCTCTACACTTCAATGATGTAGTTTGAACTGTTTTCCATGACATCAGACCATTTACTCAGAAGGAGCCCCCCCCGCTTTTTATCTTAGTGATGAAACCAGAGGCTTCAATGTTATTTCAGCCAATCAGAGTCCTTCAAACACTCAGAAATGCTGAACATCCAATGAGGTAAACAATCTTTTTCTTCTTTCATGTGAGGTTATTTGAGCGTGAAAGGGTCTCACATTTGTAATTTTTTCCAGCATTGTGATCAGTCAGATCACATGCTAATTATTTAGCTCAGTCTTTTGCAGGCAATTTAGTTTCCTCTCTGTAATGCTGCCATTCCAGTTCAAACTGGAGTTTTTCCCACATTTTTTTTGCATTTTATCCTAAAACAACTTCTTTTAATTGTGGTCGTGATAATCTATCCTTAGGTCTGCTCTAATAATGACCTACCGTTACTAATTTTAACCCACTTTTCAGTTTTAGGCAGTGGGAACATTGTGTGTACAAACTGGAACTTAAAGGGTTCAAATTTTGAAACTTATTGATTTTTTGGGGTATTGATGGTTAGGCCAGAAGTCAGTGATGACAGACATGTAAAAAAAGGCAACTTTTAATTTTTAGATCATATTTACAGGCCATTGGCCAGTCTGTGCCCTTAAGAAGCTTAACGTAACTTTAAAAAAAAAAACCACTGTAACACAAAAAGTAAAGATGCACCAAAAAACATTTTATACCTTTTTTAAATACTCCAGGGCTCTGATAATCCTGCACAAAGAAAAAAAAATTGCATTGACCACATTTAGTTTAACCCCATTTTCAATTTTTGGAAGTTGGAGCACCATGTATGCAAAGTGGAATTTAAAGAGTTAAAATTTTAAAACTCGTTGACTTTTTACTATTGATGGTTCGATCAGAAGTCAGTGATGACAGCCATGAAAGAAAATGGCAACTTTTCATTTTTATATAATATTTACAGGCCATTAACTGACATCGGCCAGTCTGTGGCCTTAAGAAGCTGAACGTAACTTTTTTATGGAGCTGTGAGAGTTAATCTGTGAAATTAACACTGATTTTTAATTATTGCGTGAAACACTGATCCTCCTTATTTATGGAGTTTCTGAGTTTTTAAGTTTTCACATGTAGAATTTTACCATCTGGTGTCCAGAATGAAAGTTTTTACAGATGCTCTCTTAAAAATGCCAGTTTGTCCCTGTTTTGGTGAATCTGGAAACCACCGTTCGTTTGTCATCTGGGGGTCGTGGCTGAAGTTTGAGAACCACTGGTGTAGGTGACTCGCCCAGATTAAACTATAGAAGCCGCTACTAACTTCATTTTGCACTTCCCACTTTAAGCGTAAACATTCAAGAAACCTAGAATAACTTTGTGATAATAAAGTTATTTAAAAGTTATTTTGTTGATATTCTATGCTGCCCGCTAAATCTAACGTTTGACATTTTGGCAGTTGTGCTTCAGTTTGGGAGTTTGCAGGGTTCTTGCAGGGTCTTTAAAAGTCCGAACTGAAAATTTAAGGCCTTAAAAGGTCTTAAAAAGCATCATTTTTTCATCCAGCGTCTTACATTTGATCTTGACAAGTCTTAAATTTTTACTTTTTGGCCACAGAGAATACGCTGAATAAAATATCAGAGGTTGTCTCTGTCCTTTCTGGAAGGTTCAGCTACGAAGGATATGTTCAATTTCTTTTTCTATTTCTTTCTTTAAAAATTGATATACAGTTAAATGCATTTTTTCTTGAGTCGTGCTTGAGTTAATATTTACGTCTGCGTCTATTATTTGATTCGGTCGTCCACTAAAATCCTTTTTTTTTTTTAAGTTTTGGGGCAATTTTTGTTAAGCGGTTAATCAAGATTGATAAATTACAAACTAGAGCTGGGAAAAAACGCCAATACACTGAAATATCACGATATTTTCATATGCTAGTATCACATCGATATTTAAAAATGCGGTATCAATGTTTTTTCACTAACGAAATCTCACGGGTTGTTGTGAAATATTGCGAGATTTCGTTAGAACGATGAAATCTCGCGAGACTTGGTTGGTAAAAATAGATCAATATCACGTTTTTTTTTTTTTTTTTTTTTTTTTTTCTAAATATCAATTTAAAATCTGCATATGAAAATATTGCGATATTTCTGTGTATTGATATTTTTTCCCTGCCCCATTACAAACCCTGTAGTTATTAGTTTTTTTTCCAAGTTCTATTTTGAATTTCTGGGATTATTTGAATGTTTCTGATCATGCATCATGTTGGTCTGAAATTTGATTTCTAAAGGTCTTTTAACAGGTCTTAGATTTAACTTGCTGAAACCTGCAAGAACCCTGAGCTCAACTGCTAATACTCTAATACTTACTCAAATGTAAGTACTACGATTCAGAATCACATCAATACTTACTGGAAACAGCACGACTCACACATCACCTTACAAGTAGTATTTAATTTGCACCAAAAACATATTTACACTTCATATTTGATGTCAAGCTTAAGCTAATTTGGCGCTAAAAAGTCGTAAAAGCACAAAAACCCTTCTGTCTTATAAATGGAAGTAAATGAAACACAAATTTTTAGCTTCAAGATACAATGCACAACTAAACTGAGTTAATTTAGTGTATTTTTTATGTATTTCTAAGTAGTAATGCAGCATGTTTGTATGATGATAAAGCTACATCAAGTTAGCTTGGCACAAAGTCTGGAAATGGAAGCTGCTAGCCTCAATCTGTCCTGATCATGATTAACACCAACAAAAAGGGCAAATTACACTTTTCTACTCTTTGATTTACTTCCAGACGTATGATAATTCTGTCATTAATGAGCTTTATGGACATAATAGCAGACAGAAGCTAGCTTTTTACACGTTTTTCAGCTAAGTCAGGCTAACAAGCTAGCGTCTGGCTCAGCTAAGCAGTCACCGTCTGTTCAGCTGTCGCTTTCGCAGGAAAACGGACAAATGCTCACAAATTGTTTTACCAGATTTATTTTTCAAAAAGAGAAGAGGAAAAGAAATTTCACCCGAATAGAAAAAAGTCAAACATGCACACAGTGGTTTGATAAAAGTGTTCATTTTATTTTAATGCTTCTTCTGCACCCGCTACGAAATACTGGAAACCAAGTACAACAGTTTATCCTGATATTTACAAGCTTGTCAAGAGACATCTTCATATTCCAGCTGAACTCAGTTTCAATTTAAAAATGATCAAAATAAAAGTTTGACCCCCAAATGCACCTGAGCTGTGATAAAACTACACACATTTTTTTAAATACACGTATGTCACGAACACGTTTTAATTATTAATTATTTATTTAATTATTCTCAAATTAATATGTTCGCCTTTTTTAAATATTCGTATTGGGGGTGTTCAATGTTGGCTTTTTTTTTTAAACGATATCTGACATACCGATATTGTTCCAGCTCTTAATTTCCAATATCAACCGATACCGATTTCTGCAGACAACTGTGAGGTTGTATTTGTATTTTGAGAGATACAACTTTATTCTACTCTGAGAGCAAATATCCCAAAATATCCTGAACTCAGCCAGAAGAGTTCATTTTGGACATCGAGTTGCAATCAGATACTAGCAGGTATAGATACTACCATATATCAGATACTAGCAGGTATTAGATACTAGCATATATCAGATACAGGTTCTCATATATCAGATACTAGCATAAATCAGGTCCAAAAAGAACAATATAGATATTTTCCGAAATCACATTTTATTGCCAATATCGGCCGATAATATCAGACATCTCTAATTTGTTTATAGGTTTACGATCATTTTTTTTCACTGTGAATATGGATTATAAAACAATTTGTGAGCAATTGTTTGTTTTTCTGTTCGGGTTGCGAGCAGTTGTCATGGAAACGTCTTTGGCTCAACTACGCTAAGCTAAGCTAACGAGCTGCTAGCCAAATTAGGCTAAAGCAATCTGCTACCTTTGGCCTTCTATTTAATCTAGAAAGGGGATAAGCGACTTTCCTAGAATGCCAAACTTTTCCGTTTATCGTTTATCGATGCCGTTTATTCTGTAGCAACACGTATTTATCTTGTTCTAAAGCAGATTACGTGATTTTAAAGCTTCCTGAGTCCGTCTACATGCGTCATGCTAACCTGGTGTGTGAACATGGTGCCATGGAACAAAGAAGATTGCTTTTATTTGTGCTACAGATTATTTTTCTGCCCGTTAATCAGATGTTTAGGGGGGTTTAGGGAAAAAACTGCCCATTTGTAAAGACTTTAATAGCCGAGTACTTTATACGTGATGAGTTTAACTATTAGTGTGATGTTTTATATGTAACCGCTTCAGGCACAGTGTTGGGTTTAAAGCAATTTACAGATTTTGATGTTGTAAAATGTCCGTTTTTCTATGTAAACATCCACTTTAAATACAAAGAAAATCTTCTCTCTCGTCTTGTTTTCCGTTTTGACGACAGTCTTTTCTTCAGACGTAAGAATACATGTTAGAATTTGCACAAGATCAGAGTTTCACCACACTGTCGAATCCAGATTTCATGATACCAAACGAAATAAAGTCTGTTTTTCAGGGGGTGGCTTTGTTTCTTTTTCTTCACAACGATTTCAGTTTAACTGTAACAACAAATTGAGAACAAAAATTTTAAATAATGATGCCAAAAATGAAGTTAAATGTATGAAGCCTTCACGGTAAACTATGATTTACACCCATAAATCTGGTGTAAACGGCCTGATCGGGTAAATTGGACATTGAAAAAATAATTTAACTTAAAAAGAAATATTTTATTCACACTAACTTTTACAGTTTAGCATCCACACTGCTTTAAAAACAGAAACTGTACTTTTGTTCAATTTTGATTCCTTTATATGAAACGGTAAAATATATTTCAGCATTTGATGTTTTCATGTTTTGTTGTGAATAAAATATTGGTTTGAAATTAGCAAATGATTGCGTTTAGTTTTTATTCACACCTCACGATACCGATGTATGTTCATGTACATCTGGTTCGTACAGTTACTGCGTTTGCTTTAAAGTTATACTGTGTAACTTTTGGCCGCTAGAGGCACTAAACCTGTAACTTCCCATTATGGAGAACCAAAACTGACAAAATTCAAAAATGAATTTAAAAACGGATCAAAGAAGAAATAAATATACCAATTGGTCACACAAAGAAATTTAAAAAAAGAAGTTTTTAGATTAACGAACCTATCAAATATAATTTTCAACCGTTTTAATTTAGCATTGTGTTAATACACCTATTTATTTTTCTGTGTAATTTCTAGTTAATTTATTTAATACTTTTTTACATTTCTTACCTTCTTAATATTTATGCATGTATTTATTTTTCTATTTTTTTCTTTTTACATTTTCTTTTCCCTAAGACAGGCCTTGAAATATCATAACCTTATTTACACAATCAGACAGAAATCCATAAAGAAATTTAAAAAGGAGACAAGGAAATGTAAAAATGTGGAAAGCAGAAATAAATACACTTGGAAAAATAAATAGAAGAAAAAAAGGCAAGATTGGAAATATTGAGGACATGAACATGACTGTGAAATGAATAGAAAGTCCCAGTAAACGAATAAATAAATAAAATACAAGATGAAAAATAAATACGGATATAAATCATTTGGAGGGAAAAGAAAATGTGAAAAAGAAAAAAATAGGAAAACCAATACACATAAATATTAAGAAGGAAATAAATTTAAAAAGTATTAAATAAACTAACTAGCAATTACACAGAAGAATAGACGTATTAACACAAAGTTCAATTAAAACAGTTGAAAATGAAAAAAGAAATATTCATTTATGTTGCATTTAATAGGTTTGTTAATGTAAAAACTGTTTTTTTTATGTCCTTGCGTAACCAATTATTTTTTTGTTTGTTTTTTTTTGCTGTTTTTATATTTTTGTATTTATTTATGATTTTGTCACTTTCGGCCCTCCATACGCACAGACCACACAACTGTCATGAAATTAAAGCGTCTCCATCCGTGTTTTCAGACCACGTTGATCAGCTGATCGTGAAGTCATGAAGCCTTAAAGCAAAGCGTTCCAGGTCACATGATCCAATGAGAGACGGATCCGCTCCTGCAATGTAATGTCTGGTTTTTGAGGGGGGCAGCCCCCTCAGAGCCCCCACATGTGTCAGTGCTGGATATTAACCCCAGAAATCATCTAGTATTACTGATATTAGGCTGTTTGGGTCAAAAATGTACCTTTAATCTGGTTAAACTTCTTTGCGCATTTCTCTTAACATGCGATACAAATGTGGATTATAATTTTTTACATGTGCACTATAATACATTTTTTAATCATATAGTATTTTGTTTTGCTGTTTTACTAATTTCGCATAATTTTGTGTACATTTGTACTATTCCAGCTCAGCTGGGGTAACGTTTACAAAAGCACTTTATTTCTATTTCATTTCTACGTCTATTCAGTTGGGTTTCCCAAATTTAATTTTTCATTGATTTGGATCATTTTTTGTTTGTACACCTTTAATTTCAAGCTGCATTTCAAATGTCTTTGAAGTGCCTAGAATGCTGTAATATATCGCAATTTATTGCAGTGTCACAATATCACAATATTCTATCGTATAGGGGATTATCACGCTTCCGCGTTCCGGTTTCCGGAAGTTGAAACATCTGAAGCTTCCTCTTCCGGGCCAGGAATGGCTCAATCCAAGTCTCGATGTTGCTGCTCTGTTCCATTGTGTACATCTAATAAACATCGCCAGCCGTACCGAAGTTTTCATCGATTCCCGACTGAAAAGACACTAAGGAAGAAGTGGATGAAAGCGATTTGTCGGAGTGAAGGACCGAAATTTAAAATAAAACAAGGTTGCACGTATGTCTGTAGTCGGCACTTCAATGATGCAGACTACACTACAGCTAGCGTTAGCAAGCTCGCGTTAGCTGATGTTACCAACTTTTCGCTTGTGAAAACACACAAACATCTGAAAATCGGGTCTGTACCCCCCCGTTTCCAGTGGAACAACTGGGGACTGCCAAAAAAGGAGACGCTTTCAGATGCTTGTGTGTTTTCAGCCGCACAAAGTTAGGCACGTCATCGAGCTGGCTAATGCTAACCTGCTAACACGACTGCGCAGACTGCCGGCTACAAACAAACGTGTGTCGTTTTATTATAAAGTTCGGTCCTTCACCGCGGCGAATCGGTCGTTTTGATTCACTTCTTCCTCAGCATCACTTCAGTCTGGAATGAAAACTTGGCATTGGCGTTTATCCGATTAACAAAGTTTAACAGAGTAGTAGCTGACGGACTACTGTTAGCAGGTTAGCATTAGCCAGCTCAATAACGTGCCTAACTTTGTGCGGCTGAAAACACACGAGCATCTGAAAACGTCTCCTTTCTTGGCAGTCCCCAGTTGTTCCACTGGAAACGGGGGGTGTACAGACCCGATTTTCAGATGTATGTGTGTTTTAAGACGCACAAAGTTAAGCACGTCAGTAAATGCTAGCTGGCTAATGCTAGCATGCTGTGAAGTGCCGGTGTTGTGCCCCACCGGCGACAAACAAACGTGTGTTTTATTATAAAGTTCGGTCCTTCACCGCGGCGAATCGATCGCTTTGATCCAGCTTTTGATCCAGTATCACTTCAGTCTAGAATGAAAACTTAAGTATGTTTGGAGTTTATCTGATTTAAACAGTATAACAGAGCAGGAACGGCTGTCGTTAACATGGCCCGGAAGAGGAAGTGCCAAAATACCGGGAACTTCCGGGAAGCGTGATAATCCCCTATCGTGTCATGACGCACGTATTGTGATATGTATCGGTTTGTGAGGTCGTTGCCAATGCCCAACCCATGCTGTCGAGGTGGTTCTTTCATGTATAAATATATAACACAGTTTTTGTAGCTTAAACTACATTTGTTTGCCATATTTGGTCTGGGATTAAATTTAGACGCAACAGAAAGATGAATGAGGCATCAGGACTGTTCCTATCTCACTTTTTCACTTCTGATACCGATACAGTATCAGACGATGCCCAATACGTGAAATAAAGTGTCAGATTAATGAGTGTTCGCCATAATTTACCGTGTTTTTGTTGTCGGGGATTAAATCCAGTGTTTTCTCCACCGTGGCAGCAAGTTACAAGTGCCATGTTTCTTTTATTTGAAGTGCTTTCTTTTGTTTTATCTCAGTTTTCAAAATTAGTTTTATGTCCATATAAATTTTGGGGTCAAATGCAGTATCGGCCCCAAACATCGGCAGATTGTATCGCCTGACGCTGATGAGAAAATATTGATATCAGACCTAAAAAATCTGTATCAGTTGATCTCTAGTAAGTCTGAGCAACAGCTGCCCCATTTGTTATTTACCAACAGGTAGGATGAATTTTAAATTTACAAACATAAAATGATTACAAATAAATTCAGACGGAGTCAGGAAGAAATGCTTGAAAGAAAAGCTGGGATGGATTTCCGGGATCAGGATTCGTCTGCCCTCAGCCTGGACAGCAACAGGTCTGAATAAACAAATTTCTGCACACAAACCTGCAAAAAAAATTCTAGGAACATTTTCATTAACTCGTAGAAAAATGTCAATTTTCCCAGTAGAAAATAAAAACGTATCAGCTGTTTGTGTAAATCAGATGTAACAAACGCCAAACACTGTAAAAATTTTGTGACTTTTATTAAGAAAACAAAACCATTGGACATGGTAAAAACCAAGCACTACTGATGGAATAAATAAGTCAAACCAAACCATAAATCTGTACAAGATCTAAAGAAAAACAAAATGGTCCCAAGGAAAACAAAAAAATACAAGAACCTTTTTTTTTCATCTCACAGCTCTTTTTTCTTTTTTCTAATTTTTCTTTTTACACACAGTTATGAGCAAACTAAGCAATTGGCTCAATCAGGTGAAAGCTACAACATAAGTGAGATATTTAACTGAGTGTACGTAATGCTGTTTAAAACTGTTAATGTCAATACAATAGCATTAAAGTTCCAGCTCTGCTGGACTGGGAATGAGGTATATGCTAATCCATCCTCTAACTGACACCAGGTCGCTCTTTTCTCTCCATCCATGCCAATGCCGACTCGTTAAAACCGGATCGAGTCATTCCGAGTCGTGATGAATAGCCCAACGTGTGATGAGTCATCGGTTCTGATCCGTGAGTTTTACGTTAGAGGTCGCAGGTCTGAATCCGTACGTTCAAGTTCAAGTAAACTGCACAAAACCAGGAGCTGGATGCCGCGTGCACGGATTCAGCCGACGGACAGCACCTTGGAGGAGGACCGGGACCAGATACCGGACCGGACCGGACCGGACCGGAGAGCGACACGAACATCTGCAGGTCGGAGAGAAGTAGTGATGGAGCCACATGTGGTTCGAGTGTGTGAGGAACTCGTCTGGTTCTGCTTCAGTCGGACCACCTGAACCAGAACCAGACCGGCCCGGGTCTGACGGAAGAGGGTTCACGCTTGGGGTTGGAAAAAATATGGATACACTGAAATATCGCGATATTTTCAAATGCAGATGTATTGATATTCAAAAGCGCATCATCGATCTATTTTACCGAGATTTTATCGTTCCGTCACGAAATTTCACTTTATTTTGTAACAAAACAAAATCTTTGTTCGTTAGCAAAAATGATCGATACCAAGTTTTTTAAATATTGATATTTCGGCACATGCAAATATCACGATATTTCAGTGTATCAATATTTTTTCCACCCCTCGTTGACGTCGTTACAGAGTTCAAGAAGAGGAAACTTCTGGGTAGTGTTCAGATTCCAGTCTAACAGCATTAAAGGGACAGTCCGCGTGTTTCCGTTCTGGCAGCAAAGACGTCGGAGCGTCGGAGCGTCGGAGGCTCCGGGAGACGACTCCAGCTCAACCCGTGTTTCCCAGCAGGGAATACGGCAAACATGAGCAGGTGGAACCGGGAAGATCCTGGAGATGAAGTCTGGATGCAGAGACGAAGCCGTCGGCCCCGGAGAGAGAGAGAACATCCCCCGTTTATTCCGTCACAACTCCCGGAAGTTCTGAAGAAATTATTCTGTTGAATGAACAGAACATTTTTGACGACAAAAATGAAGAAAACCGAAGAAAATGTAGCAGTGGGATAAAAATCTGGGAGTTTGTGACGTTTATAAATCCGGAATGACGGCGTTTGTGACGTTTATAAATCCGGGATGACGGAGTTTGTGACGTTTATAAATCCGGGATGAAGAAGTTTGTGACGTTTATAAATCCGGGATGACGGAGTTTGTGACGTTTATAAATCCGGGATGACGGAGTTTGTGACGTTTATAAATCCGGGATGACGGAGTTTGTGACGTTTATAAATCCGGGATGAAGAAGTTTGTGACGTTTATAAATCCGGGATGACGGAGTTTGTGACGTTTATAAATCCGGGATGACGGAGTTTGTGGCGTTTATAAATCCGGGATGACGGAGTTTGTGACGTTTATAAATCCGGGATGACGGAGTTTGTGACGTTTATAAATCCGGGATGACGGAGTTTGTGACGTTTATAAATCCGGGATGACGGAGTTTGTGACGTTTATAAATCCGGGATGACGGAGTTTGTGACGTTTATAAATCCGGGATGAGGGAGTTTGTGGCGTTTATAAATCCGGGATGACGGAGTTTGTGACGTTTATAAATCCGGGATGAAGAAGTTTGTGGCGTTTATAAATCCGGGATGAGGGAGTTTGTGGCGTTTATAAATCCGGGATGAGGGAGTTTGTGACGTTTATAAATCCGGGATGAGGGAGTTTGTGGCGTTTATAAATCCGGGATGACGGAGTTTGTGGCGTTTATAAATCCGGGATGACGGGGTTTGTGACGTTTATAAATCCGGGATGACGGAGTTTGTGACGTTTATAAATGCGGGATGACGGAGTTTGTGACGTTTATAAATCCGGGATGAGGGAGTTTGTGACGTTTATAAATCCGGGATGACGGAGTTTGTGGCGTTTATAAATCCGGGATGAAGAAGTTTGTCGTTATAAACCAGATGAGGGAGTTTGTGGCGTTTATAAATCCGGGATGAGGGAGTTTTCTTTATAAATCCGGGATGAGGGAGTTTGTAGCGATAAACATAGGATTCGTTTATAAATCCGGGATGACGGAGTTTGTGACGTTTATAAATCCGGGATGACGGCGTTTGTGGCGTTTATAAATCCGGGATGACGGAGTTTGTGACGTTTATAAATGCGGGATGACGGAGTTTGTGACGTTTATAAATCCGGGATGACGGAGTTTGTGACGTTTATAAATGCGGGATGACGGAGTTTGTGACGTTTATAAATCCGGGATGACAGAGTTTGTGACGTTTATAAATCCGGGATGACGGCGTTTGTGACGTTTATAAATCCGGGATGACAGAGTTTGTGACGTTTATAAATCCGGGATGACGGCGTTTGTGACGTTTATAAATCCGGGATGACGGAGTTTGTGACGTTTATAAATCCGGGATGACGGCGTTTGTGACGTTTATAAATCCGGGATGACGGAGTTTGTGACGTTTATAAATCCGGGATGACGGAGTTTGTGACGTTTATAAATGCGGGACGACGGAGTTTGTGACGTTTATGAATCCGGGATGACGGAGTTTGTGACGTTTATAAATCCGGGATGACGGAGTTTGTGACGTTTATAAATCCGGGATGAAGAAGTTTGTGACGTTTATGAATCCGGGATGACGGAGTTTGTGACGTTTATAAATCCGGGATGACGGAGTTTGTGACGTTTATAAATCTGGGATGACGGAGTTTGTGACGTTTATAAATCCACGATGAAGAAGTTTGTGACGTTTATAAGGCAAAAACAAACAACATGGCACCAAAACTGTAATTGAAAACCAGCTTGACCTAAAACATGATGAACGTAGCAACTGAAGGCACGCCTCTGGGACCTACGCTAGCAACGCCGCCTCCACTACGCATCCAGGACTTTGTCTGGACCAGTACCATCGGCGTCGTCTACAACCACGAGCTAGTTCACTTTAGAGAAACGGGAATGGAGAAGTCTTCATGGAAGGAGACAAAAGACGTCCTCTACAGCAGCAAGTCTACCTGCGATCGACGTGACGAAGCGTAACAGTGCATCGACCTCCTGAGAGAAACTAACACTTCCTAACAGAGAACTCAGTCTAGCAGGAGGCGGATCGGGAGGACTGACGGGACCTGGTCTCGGGGTGGAGGTCCCCCCGCAGCCGCTGATCTGAGACCGGGTTAGATCCGAGACCTGGGACCGGGTCAGATCCAGAACTGGGTTAGATCTGAGACCTGGGACCGGGTCAGATCCGGGACTGGGTCAGATCCAGGACCGGGTTAGATCTGAGACCTGGAACGGGGTCAGATCCAGAACTGGGTCAGATCCAGGACCGGGTTAGATCTGAGACCTGGGACCGGGTCAGATCCAGGACCGGGTTAGATCTGAGACCTGGGACCGGGTCAGATCCAGAACTGGGTTGGATCTGAGACCTGGAACCGGGTCAGATCCGGGACCGGGTCAGATCCAGAACCGGGTTAGATCTGAGACCTGGGACCGGGTCAGATCTGGGACCGGGTCAGATCCAGAACTGGGTTAGATCTGAGACCTGAGACTGGGTCAGATCCAGGACCGGGTCAGATCCAGGACCGGGTCAGATCTGGGACCGGGTCAGATCCAGGACCGGGTTAGATCTGAGACTGGGTCAGATCCGGGACCGGGTCAGATCCAGAACTGGGTTGGATCCGAGACCTGGAACCGGGTCAGATCCAGGACCGGGTCAGATCCAGAACTGGGTTGGATCTGAGACCTGGAACCGGGTCAGATCCGGGACCGGGTCAGATCCAGGACCGGGTTAGATCTGAGACCTGGGACCGGGTCAGATCCGGGACCGGGTCAGATCCAGGACCGGGTCAGATCCAGGACCGGGTCAGATCCAGAACTGGGTTAGATCTGAGACCTGGGACCGGGTCAGATCCAGGACCGGGTCAGATCCAGGACCGGGTCAGATCCAGAACCGGGTTAGATCTGAGACCTGGGACCGGGTCAGATCCAGAACTGGGTTAGATCTGAGACCTGGGACCAGGTCAGATCCGGGACCGGGTCAGATCCAGGACCGGGTTAGATCTGAGACCTGGGACCGGGTCAGATCCGGGACCGGGTCAGATCCAGAACTGGGTCAGATCCAGAACTGGGTTAGATCTGAGACCTGGGACCGGGTCAGATCCGGGACCGGGTCAGATCCAGGACCGGGTCAGATCCAGGACCGGGTCAGATCTGGGACCGGGTCAGATCCAGAACTGGGTTAGATCTGAGACCTGGGACCGGGTCAGATCTGGGACCGGGTCAGATCCAGAACTGGGTTAGATCTGAGACTTGGGACCGGGTCAGATCCAGGACCGGGTCAGATCCAGGACCGGGTCAGCCCGGTGGGTTATCCTGAGCTACGCCGTCAGCGGAGGAAGTGATGTCACAGCAGCGTCCGCGGCCGACCTCGTCCTCGTCTCAGACCCCCGGCGTTGACTCCGAGTCACAGAAGGAGGTCCAGGTCAGGGTCTGGGGTCCGGGTCTGGGGTCTGGCCCGGGGCGGCTGGGCCGGGCCGGTGGGGGGGGGGGCATCGGCTCGCCGCTTCTCTTGGCAAAAGTTTGAAGGACTGGAAGGAAGCTCAGAGGGGACAGAGGAAAACCCGTTCTCCCTCTGCGGCAGAGGAGTGTTCAGGGAGGGAGGTGTCCAGTCTCCCTTTGGTGGGGGAGACGAGGTGGGTGGGGGGGTTAGAGAGAGGAGAGACGGTGTGTCCATTAGCCCAAATCATCCAGAGTTAATGGAAGGAGGAAGAGAGGGAGGGAGACGGGAGGGTGAGGGAGGAGAGGAAGGACCCCTCCCCCCACGTTTAACTCTCCTCAAAGTCCTGAGACGAGGACTCCAGTTTGCTTTTCTTGCTGGGTGGGGCCTCCTCCTGTAGGTCCTGCAAGCGGGACGAGAAACAACGTTCAGTTTCATATATAGAGACAAAATTTCTACGTCCAGCTGGACGCCCGAAGGGCTGCACAAGGCGGGACATCAGCACGGGACATCAACGCGGGACATCAACGCGACGAGACATCAAGGCGGGACATCAACGCGACGGGACATCAACACCGGTAGGACATCAACGCGGCGGGACATCAACGCGGCGGGACATCAACGCGACGGGACATCAACACCGGCAGGACATCAACGCGGCGGGACATCAACGCGACGGGACATCAACGCGACGGGACATCAACACCGGTAGGACATCAACGCGGCGGGACATCAACGCGGCGGGACATCAACGCGACGGGACATCAACGCGACGGGACATCAACGCGGCGGGACATCAACGCGGCGGGACAACACGGCGGGACATCAACGAGACGGGACATCAACACCGGCAGGACATCAACGCGGCGGGACATCAACGCGACGGGACATCAACGCAACGGGACATCAACACCAGCGGGACATCAACGTGGGACATCAACGCGGCGGGACATCAACGCGAAAGGACATCAACGCAACGGGACATCATCGCGACGGGACATCAACACCGGCGGGACATCAACGTGGGACATCAACACGGCGGGACATCAACGTGGGATCAACGTGGGACATCCGTGGGGGGTTCCATAGGAACTGAAATACGTAGATGCTTGGTGATTGGTAGAACTGGTAAGCCCCTCCCCTTGCGTGATCGCTTCTTCCTGCCCGTCATATTTAAAAAGTCTCACAGCCGTTTACCGAGATCGTCATAACGACAAGAACTATTCCACAAGGAGTGTACCAATTCATTATTAAATCCATCAGAATGGAACACGTCCCGAATCCAGAACTACTCTTAACTGTCCAAAAGTGATTATTTTATATTATTTAATGACCCAAATACAGCTGCAGCAGTAGAATCTGCTTAAAAGGTTATCACACTGCAAAAACTCAAATCTTACCAAGTAATTTTTCTAATCAAAATATGTCATCACACTGAAAATAAGACAAAATGACCTGAACAGAAACATTTCAGTGAGAAATAGGATTTTGTGTTTAAGGACAACTTTCTTTTTTTTCCACCTGGACCTTATTTCTAGGAGTTTATACGTGCATTTACTCATCGGTAAAGTTCCTGCATCACTTTTAGTACTTGGGAAGATATTACGTTGCGGAGACGGGGCAGCCTCTATCAGACATTATCTGCAGTAAAACTCCTTCATTTCATCAATGCTTTAAGTAGAATGAAGGAACGAATGAGTACTATTGTCCTGTGACTTCAGAGTTTCTCTAATTATGTTGTTGTTGTCTGGGTAGCAGCTGCTCGTCTCAGCTGTACTACGTTAGCGCGCATCGTGAACACGCGGCCCTGAAAAGTGTGTAGAACCCTGATAACTAACGGAAAGCTGAATCTGGACTCACGGCACAATAGCACTCGTTCGTTCACTCATTCTACTTAAAGTATTCAGCAAGACCGCAGATAATGTCTCCTAGAGAGGCTGCCCCGTCTCCGCCATTTTACTGGATGTAGACCGAAGGGCGACTCAACGTAATATCTTCCCAAGGACTCAGAGTGATGCAGAAATTTGACCGGTGAGTAGATGCACGTATAAACTCGTATAAATAAGGTCCAGGTTTAAAAAACTAAACTTAACGTTTAAGACAAATGCATCTTATTTCAAGAAATCTTATCAGGAAAAATTTTTTTTGTTCTTTTGGCAGAATTTTTTGTTTATTACAAGCAAAAATAATCTTGGCCACTCTCATAATAAGTTTTAAAAAAAAAGATATATATATTTTTTTGGTTGTAATAAGCAAAAACAATTCTGCCAACAGAACAAGCAAAATGTTCTTGATGAGATTTCTTGAAATAAGATGCATTGCCTTAAAACAAGTTCCTGTATCTCACTGATGTTTCTCTTTAGATGATTTTGTCTTATTTTGGTTGTGATGAGATACTTATAGATACTCTGGAGTCAGGACTCCTGCAGAGGAACCGTCGCCTGTTTTAAGCCTTTTATCCGCCCCGACTCTTTGTTCAGGTCTCGTTGGGGTCTCTCCTGCCTGTTTGTTCCTAGAAACCAGCCGGACGTGTTCAGACCTGAAGCGGCCACCAGGACGGGGATTAGCGCTCCTCTCGGCAGGCGTGTTCGTACCTGAGTGGCTTTGCTGTCTGAAGACTCCTTCTCCCCCGACGACAGCCCGTCTCTCTTGGCGCTCTGCGCTCTCTCTGAGGTCTCTGATGATGCGATGCTCTTCCCTGGAGACGAAGCACAGCGACACGTCAGTGTTAACGGCAGCGAGAGCCGGACTCTGCTCCAGCAGCCTCTCTGGCACAACAGTGCCGCCGTGTGGCCGGCAGAGTAACTGCAGCGAGAGCCGGACTCTGCTCCGGCAGCCTCTCTGGCACAGCAGTGCCGCCGTGTGGCCGGCAGAGTAACTGCAGCCAGAGCCGGACTCTGCTCCGGCAGCCTCTCTGGCACAGCAGTGCCGCCGTGTGGCCGGCAGAGTAACTGCAGCGAGAGCCGGACTCTGCTCCAGCAGCCTGTCTGGCACAGCAGTGCCGCCGTGTGGCCGGCAGAGTAACGGCAGCGAGAGCCGGACTCTGCTCCAGCAGCCTCTCTGGCACAGCAGTGCCGCCGTGTGGCCGGCAGAGTAACTGCAGCCAGAGCCGGACTCTGCTCCGGCAGCCTCTCTGGCACAGCAGTGCCGCCGTGTGGCCGGCAGAGTAACTGCAGCGAGAGCCGGACTCTGCTCCGGCAGCCTGTCTGGCACAGCAGTGCCGCCGTGTGGCCGGCAGAGTAACTGCAGCGAGAGCCGGACTCTGCTCCGGCAGCCTCTCTGGCACAGCAGTGCCGCCGTGTGGCCGGCAGAGTAACTGCAGCCAGAGCCAGACTCTGCTCCGGCAGCCTCTCTGGCACAGCAGTGCCGCCGTGTGGCCGGCAGAGTAACTGCAACCAGAGCCAGACTCTGCTCCGGCAGCCTCTCTGGCACAGCAGTGCCGCCGTGTGGCCGGCAGAGTAACTGCAACCAGAGCCAGACTCTGCTCCGGCAGCCTCTCTGGCACAGCAGTGCCGCCGTGTGGCCGGCAGAGTAACTGCAGCCAGAGCCGGACTCTGCTCCGGCAGCCTCTCTGGCTCGGCAGTGCCGCCGTGTGGCCGGCAGAGTAACTGCAGCGAGAGCCGGACTCTGCTCGGCAAAAAAGATCCCCCATTTTTTAAAAATGTTCTGGAATTAATTCAGAAACACGAAACTTAAGTCAGAATTCTGACTTTTCTGACATTTTTTTGAAAAGATGTTTTGGAAAAAAGTCAGAGTTCAGACTTTTTTCAGAAATTCAAAAAAAAAAAAAAAATCCCCCAATTTTAAAAAAATGTTCTGGGAAAAAGTCCGACTTTTTTCCAAAACAGAAAAAAAAGGAAAAAAAAGAAAATGTCAGGATATATTTTTTTTAATTCCGAAAAAAAAAAGTCAGAATTCTGATCTTTTTTTTCAGAAAAAAACAAAACAAAAGCATTATTTCAAATGTTCTGGTAAATTTATTTTTCTTCAGTGGCCTTTATCCTCTTCCATACAAAACAAACAACAACCTTAGCCCAAAAAAAGGGATATTTCCATTTTCCTTCATGGGATTTTGCTTTTTTGTTACAGAAGGCGATCAGAATTTCAAAGCTAATGAGAAGAGAAACAGATGTAGAAAAAAGTTACTGCTACTTTTACTTGTAAAAATGGAGAACAATTATTCCAATGAAAAACTGCTAAAACCTACATTTGTCATCTATATTTTTTAAATATTACTGAGTTCTTTATCATCTTTAGTCGATGTTATTGAGCCGTTGTGGACGGTCCAAACAGCCACTTTTTGCTGCAGGTTTCAGACCCCTGATTTAAACGATCATACACCTCATAAATAAGGAGGAGATGCGGTTTCTGGTTGATCCGGTTCACCTTGAGGTACCGAAACATTGGAAACCTTTTACATTTTAAAGCTCTTTCGGTGAACTTTAAAAGAGCCTTAAAATGTAAAATGTAAAAAAGATTATTCTGTCGTGTAACTGTATTCTGTAACCACGAGAATATGTGAACTTACGGGAATATTTGAACATAAATGTGTATACGTGTACATATATGTTAGGACTGGGAAAAAATATTGATACACTGAAATATTGCGATATTTTTATATGCAGATTTTTTAAATAGATATTTAAAAATATGATATTGATTGTCAGACAAGATTTCATGAAAACCCGCAAGATTTCGTGACTGAACAATGAAATCTCGCAAGATTTTATTAGTAAAATAGATCGATACCACATTTTTAAATATCGATATATCAGCATCTGAAAATATCGCGATATTTCAGTGTATCGATATTTTTTCCCAGCCCTAATATATGTATCTATGAAAATGGACAAAAGATATCTTTTTGTTTTGTAGACTGCTGAGTCATGAACAGGGCAGGAAAATATCAGCCTCGGCTTCAGCCGATACCTTTTTTGGTAAATTATTGTAAAATTCTGTTCTATTTTGTTTCTGGTATTGTAATGTTTTAATTTCCCAAAATAAAGCAAACAATCAAAAAAAAATATCTACATGCCAGATATCAGCTTCTCTCATCCAGATGACAAATTCAGATTATTCTGCTTGTTTATGCTTAATGAGTTAAAACAAACAGCGAATAGATTCCACAGAATAATCTCTTCACATGAATCTGTTTGACAGCCCTATTGAAAAGTATCGGTATCGACAATACTAGCACTCTTTTTACTTGATATTAGATTGATACTAGGGCTGGGAAAAATATCGATACACTGAAATATCGCGATATTTTCATATGCTGATATATCAATATTTAATTTTATTATTTTACTAACGAGATTTTATCGTGCTGTTATCTCGTGGGTTTTGTGTAATCTCGCGAGATTTTGTAAGCTGGAGATGAAATCTCGCGAGATAGCATGAAGCAGGTTCAAGTCTGACGGTTGATCTCTGTCAGAGAGGACGGTTGACGGTTGAAGTCCCGGGAGAAACGGTGGCCACAGCTGCGAGGGTAAGAGGAAGTCGTCCCTCCTCCTCCCCCTCCTCCAGCGTCACCCCCACGTTTACCGTGTTCAGGAATGCCTGACCTCGCTTGCTGTCCGGGCTCAGCTCGGTCTTGGTCTCGCTGTTCTCCCGGTGTGACGCGGCGTTGGCCTCGGGGGCGGGGCTAGTGCTGCAGCTGTTCTCCTGCTTCACCGGGGAGGAGTCGGCGATGGAGCTCTGGTTGCTGTTGTCGTCTAACAAACACACAAAAACGCTTTTAGTCTGAGCAGAACGATGAGGATGAAGATGAGGATGAGGAGCAGAACCCCCCCCTAACAGACCGACTCACTGAACACCTCTGAATTAATCCGCCAGTGAAACTAGTCCCCTTAACTATTGTTTCATCTAAAGATATACCGATATTTCAGGCCGATATTTGCGTTCTTTGCTGGTATCGGCACCGGCCAATTCATCAGTTGGGTGGGCAGATATCCCCACACGTCAAAATTTACATATTCATTTACATTATACACACACACACACATCCTTATACTTCTATCTCAGTGAGGACATTCATTGACATAATGCATTCCCTAGCCCCTAACCCTAACCCTAACCACCACAACTGATTGCCTAAACCAAACCTTGTCCTAACCCTAACCTAAACCTGGTTGTAACCTAAACTCTTAAACCAAATCTTGACCCTATTTTATTCAGCTTTTTTAGTGAGGACCGGCCAAAATGTCCTCACTTTGCTGGATAAACACAAAATGGTCCTCACAGTGTAGCAAGCACAGGAACACTCTCACACACATATAAAAAAAAAATATATATATAGATATATATAGATATACTCGTCCTCAAAATTATTCATACCCTCAAATTAAAGAAGAAAAAAAACTTCTGTCAGTGAAATGTTAAAATTGACAAAACTAATAATAAAAATTCTATGAAAATCATGGCATTGATTTAGAATTGTGGTTTAACAGAAATATTAAATAACAAAGACACAAAAAATTAAACAAATAAACAAGAATGATGGGGCTCCAACGCTAAAATTTTGTTGGGCAAAACTTTGAGACAATTTTCGCTAATGTTCAAAAAGACTAATACACCTGTTGACAGGTATTAAAGTCCATAGGTTATGGGAAAAGTGCTCTCATGTGTCTGGGACAATTTCTTTCTTTTTTTTTTTTTTTTTTCTTACTTTTATTTCCAACCACAATTCAAAATTAATTTATTTCACTAAATTAGAATTTTGTAAATTTTTATTTATTATTAGTTTCTTTAGTTTCTTGTTATTTGAATTACTATTGTGAATTTGGCCTTTTCTTTAATTGGAGGGTATGAATAATTTTTGAAGACGACTGTACATACATATATAAGCACTAACACATACACACACACACATATATATATATATATATATATATGTATATATATATATATATTTATATATATATAAATCTGGGAAAAAAATATCATTACACTGAAATATCGCAATGTTTTCATATGCAGATTATATATAGATATTTTTTAAAATGCGATATTGATCAATTTTACCAACAAAATCTTGCAAGATTTCATCGTCATCTTACGAGTTTTCGCAAGATTTCACAAAAACCTGCAAGATTTCATGACTAAACAACGAAATCTCGTGAGATTTCATGAGCGAAATAGATCTATACCACATTTTTGAATATCAACATGATATCAGCAAATGAAATAATTGCGATATTTCAGTGTATCGATATTGTTTCCCAGCCCTATATATATTAGGGGTGTGATTATTCGTTTCAACGATTGATTCATATCGCAATTCATGGTTTCCGATTCGATTCATGGACGATGTTGGTTCATTTAGAACAAAACGATCCAACAAAATTCAGTGATTTGAAATTGAATCAAAAACCAAGAATTGTGATACGAATTGAATTGTTGTTAAACCGAATTGTTAATATATATATTTATATGTATAAGTCGGTCTCTGTCCTAAAAAAAATCTATCGATTGATCCGTAGTTTCACCAGAGTGGATGCAGCGAGTCGGCGGCTGCTTTAAAACCTGAGGACCCACCATGCATGTCCATCATCCCCGGAGACGAGCTGTTCTCTGGAGTCGTCAGCTCTGAGCCGTACTTCTCATCCTTCCCCTTCTTCTTGTTTTTGTTCTTCTGTAACACAAGAAAACAGCGGCAGGTTTAAAACGTCTCCGCCTGGACGTGGACAACTCCGCCGGCGATCCCGTCTGGACTCACGTCGTCTGACTTGGGCTCCGTCACCGGGACCCACTTGTAGATACGAAGGGACGTGTCTCCGACGGTCACCCATTTCTTCTCCCTGAGTGGGACAGAAAATAAAGCCCACTCAGAACCACATCATGACTGTACGAGGACGATGCTCGGGACTCATGGAAATGATCAAACTACTGACAACTACAGTAAACTACACGGTAAAAGTCAAATAATCATGTGACAATCAGTTTAATTCTGGTACATACGACCCTCCCGCTGTCTCAAATGATCATTTTCAATGATTTCATCAGATAAACATGAACATTATTAGTAATAATTGTTAGACTGAAGTGAACATTTCTCATTTTACTCGTCTTCTGTTCTAATAAAATGAATATCTTTGAGTTTAAGAATTATAAGGACATGTTAGAGATCTTTTAAATACCTCATAATTTATAGATAATTGTTCTTTTTTCAATAAATCATTTCAGTATTTTGATAAATACTCATCTTTAAAGTTTTAATCTGTCACTTATTGGAGATGTGGTGAATCTGCAGGATTCCAGGCTCGCCTTTGACCATCTTTAATAACCTGTTGCTCCAATTTAAAAGCTTATTTATGTTATTTATCAGGATCAGACACCAGCGGCTGAATGAAGCTGTATTTTTGGTATAAATATGAATTGAGACTTAAACATAATCAACACAAATACTGAATTAATCAGCTGATTATTTACACAAAAGGCAAGAAATTAAAGGTGTCCATCACAAAGCCACTTGGTTGATTACTAAGATAAACTGGTAAAAGATTAAATTGGCACCAAAGTTTAAAAAAAATAAAATCTTGCTCGAGAAAAGCTTGTCAATTAAAGTAAAAAAAGAGATGAAATGATGAAACAGTGGTCAAAAAGTTGCTGATTTAATTCTCTGATTAAACTAACAAAAAACCAACGTCGTTTATTCAGATACTGGTTTGATTAAAAAAATAGTTATAGCCAGAGTATATAGTTAAAAATTTAAAACAAACAAACAGATGTCTGATTATTTAACAGACTATTAAGTAATTTGATACAATAAAACATAAAAACTGCATTTCTGATAATTCCTATGATTATATTAATATAAAAATCTGATCAATTTACATTTGAGTTAATTTTCTCATTGAGATTAAACTTTAGATAATTTAATAATAATATAAAAATGAGAACAAGTTACAGGTTAAAGCATCCTAATCATTTATTACTCTTATCTTTTTTAAATGATCACATCACAGAGGATTAAAAGAGACACAGTTTCACCTGTATTCAGCCAGAAGTTGTACAATTAGGGAATTTTAACACAATAGTAATGATAATAATAATAACTTCAAAGTGTTTTTTAAATGGAGTTGTTTTTTTATTTTTATTTTAATCAAAGCTTCCAGTTATTAAATCTTAATTTGGACATTTAAAACTATTAAACAGATTTGTCTAATAGAAACAATAAATTAGTTTAAAACAAACTTAGGAATATTGTAAAAACTTGTAATTACTAAGTACATGCACAGGTTAAATAATTAGATATTTATAATAAATAAAACAAAAAACTATATGCTAATACAAAAAAGATGATAGCTGTGACTAAAGTAAATGTGACTTAATTATAAATGAAGACGTAGAAGCAGAATATTACTGAATAAAAATTTGAAAGAAAATAACTGAATAATTTGGACATTTGAAACTATTAAATTTGTCTAATAGAAACAATAAATTTGATTGAAAAAAACTAAGGAATATTTTCAAAACTTGTAATTTTCTGTATTACTGAGTACATGCACAGGTTAAATATATATATTTATAATAAATAAGACAAAAAAACTATGTGAATACAAAAAAGATGATAACTGTGACTAAAGTAAATGTGACAAGTATAGATGAAGACGTAGAAGCAGAATATTATGAGAACTGGTTACAAATTTTATAGAAAATAACTGAATAAAGTTGCAATAACTATCAAAATTTATTTGCCCAAATAATTTATGACAAAACTAAATGTTTGGAGCTAAATGTTTTCTATTAATCGGTTGTGCAACTTTTAACTACAACAAGAATTTGTATTTCGCTTTAAAAGGTCAGTAATAATAAAGTAGGTCAAACATAAAGATATAACATGTCTGGTTTTTATCTGCTCTACATTTATATATTCACCGCCGTCATTGTGTCTTTTGGAGTTATATTCATTTTACAATCAAAGAATCAAACTTCTGACTTTGACCTGAGGACGTTTGATTAATCCATCCGATTAGAAACAAAAGAATATAAAAAATAAATTAGATGAATTTCTCCAGCGGGCGGAGTTTTACACCCGAAGCGTTAAAGTCGCCTCCTATGAGCAAACATGATCATTTAAAGTCGGTAAATGTGAGTTAAAATGAGATTTTTGTGGCGTTCGCCGTGAAGACTGAGTCACTACGTGTTCAGCCATGCAGCTACTTCCCTCTCCCAACCCCCACCGAGCCTCCTTCTCTACCAGACCTAAAGGGCGACTCAAAGCGCTTAATTTAAAACTCCAGACGGACTAAAAACTGCTCCGACTCAAGAGCGCCGTCGTCAAATTGTTCCCGAGTCCGGACTTGTGGGACGTTTGGGTGCTAAAACCGCCGCCTGCGCGAGCCGCTCAGCGGCGGGCAGCAATGGCTTCATGTGACTGCATCGAAATGGCTTCTGGGTTCAACCCTTTTCACCGTTAAAACCAGCGGAAAAACACCGGGGACGTGGAGCGTGTGTGTCGCCCGGCGCGACGGGGGAGCCGCACCGCACGAGTGCGCCCCGGTTGCACCTGAGCTGGAAGTACATCTTCCGTGAATCCCCGTTCAAAAAACTGTCCTTTTCTTTCAATTTCATCCCTCACTCCGTCTCGCTCCTTCCCTCTCCTCCCCCAACAAGCAAGCCTTTCTCGTCTTAGATAACGAAGCCTGCTTTTTCCCCTCTTCCTCTTACCATTTTCGTACTTTCTCGATAGCGGCCATAACCCTCTTGATGTCATCTTTCGCCCTGCTCCGGGTCTCAGCTCGGACCGACCTGCCCGACATTGCCGCGGTGGGTATAATATTTTTAAAGCTCGCCGGCAGTTCAGACACAATGCAAACAGTAGAGCGCACAGAGGAGCCAGTGCGCATGCGCGGGCTGGTGAAGTACAGGGAGGAGGGCGGCCGGCTGCAGCTGCACGAGCTCCACTCCGAACACAGATCCGTGTCCCCGCTGCGCGAGCAGCAGAACAAAGAGGCGGCAGGCCGAGAACAGCGTGTCCGCGAGGGACGAGGACCAACAGCTCACGCGCACTTTCACCGTTAAACTCCCAATAAAACGCGAAAGACCTCAGAAGTGTTTGAAAGTCTTTGGTTAGACTTTTTTGTACCTGTTGGGCTGGTCGCCGCTTCTGTCGCACCCCCACTCCCAACAGACACAGGAGGAAGATCAATGACTATACTTTACCTTTATGTTCCTCCTCCTCCTCCTCCTTCGTCATTTAGCAACTTCAGCCATTATTCTGTCTGTGAAGCTATTTTGGGATTATTTGTTTGTGGTTGTGAGTGATAAATACCTTTTTTCATTGAGTTGTTTGTCTTTGTTGTTGATGCATATCTTTCTGAGATAGTGGGTCGTTTTTAGCTCATTTTTTGTCTTTTTGCTGTTTTTTTTGTCTGTTTTGTTTGTTTGTTTGGGGGGGGTAGGGGGGTAGCTTGCCTGGTGTGTTTTTGTTTGTCATTTTGTTTTTCAGCTTGAGTTGCTCATTGTTATTGTTAATTTTAGTGTTTTTGTTATTGTATGGATTCATTTTTTGGGCTTTTGCTACATTTGTTGTCTTTCAGGGCTTTTTAACCCTCATACCTCAGAAAAAGTTACGTTCAGCTTCTTCAGGCCACTGACTGGCCAATGTCCATTAATGGCCTGTAAATATTATCTAAAAATTAAAAGTTGCCATTTTTTTTCCATGTCTGTCATGCCTGACTTCTGGCCTAATCATCGATATCAAAAAAATCAAAGAGTTTCAAAATTTTAACCCTTTAAGTTCCAGTTTGCACACACAATGTTCCTACTGCCGAAAACTGAAAAGTGGGTTAAAATAAGTAAAAACTAGCCTGTAGGTGGCAGGCCATTATTGGGTATGCAGAGCAGACCTATGCATAGATTATAGCAACCACAATTTAAAAAGCTCAATGAGAAGTTGTTTCAAGATAAAATGCAAAAAAAAATGTGGGAAAAATTCCAGTTTGAACTGGAATGGCAGCATTACGGAGAGGGAACTAAATTCCCTGCAAAAGACTGACCTGAATAATTAGCATGTGATCTGACTGATCACAATGCTTAAAAAATAAAACACCAAAATTACAAATTTGAGACCCTTTCATGCTCAAATAACCTCATATGAAAGAAGAAAAAAAGATTTACTTCATTGGATGTTCAGCATTTTTGAGCTTTTGAAGGACTCTGATTGGCTGAAATAACATTGAAGTCTCTGGTTTCATCACTAAGATAAAAAGCGGGGCTCCTTCTGAGTAAATGGTCTGATGTCATGGAAAACAGTTCAAACTACATCATTGAAGTGTAGAAAAAGTGTCTGAATCGAAAAAATTTTATCCTAAAAATGTATTTTGAAATGGCATTTGATTATAGAAAGGTCATTTTCAATGCAAGTCAATGTGGCACGGATTGGCACTGAGGAGTAAATGAGGTATATTTTAGTTAAAGACCTTAGAAAGTTAGTTAGACAACCCATCTTTATCATGAGTCAAGCAAAAATACACACCTGGACCAAGTTTTATGCTGTTTGCATTAGTAGAAAAAAAGAAACAACATAAAAGGTCACTCACTTCCCCTTCAGAAAGCTTAAGAAGCTATGAGGGTTAAGTCTGTTTTGTTGGTATTTGTTGTCATTTTAATGATTTTGTGTTCTCTTGATCTTGATTTTCACGAATATTTTTATTATATAGTTGTTTCAGATTCTATGGAAGAGTATCAGGGCCACTGAAGGAAAAAAAAATAAGATTCAGAGAAGAATTTTGACTTTTTTTCAGAAATTGAAAAAAAAATCCCCCAATTTTTTATGTACCTACTTTTGCCAGAAATTGGGGAAAAATCGGAAAAATCTAAATATATATATATATATATATATATATATATATATTTTGTTTTTTAAAGTTCTTGGAAAAAAAAAGAATAATTTTTTTTTCTTCAGCGGTCCTGATACTCTTCTGTAAAGATCTTTATGTGTCTCACATGTGTTCTAAATAATTTTCAAGATCTCTATTTTGGGTTTCTATAACAACTTGTGTCTCCTTTTGCTTTTTCCACACATTATTGTAGTGATTAGTCACTTTTTGTCTCATTGTTGTCATTTAATGTCTTTTTCAATTAACTTTTTATCTATCTATCTATTTAAAAAAATAATCTGTCAGCGAAAAGTAAAAATGAATAAAATTTCTATGAAAATCATGACATTTACTTTGAATTGTGGTTCAATATAAATGTTAAAAACAATAATACAAAAAAAGAAAACAAGCATTACTGGGCACCAAAGCTAAAATTCTGTTGAAAAAACTTTGAGTTCATCGCTGAAATCATGTGTTTTCTCTAATGTTAAAAAAGACCTTTACACCTGTTGACAGGTATGTTGGTCCACTGTTCATTGGAAAGGTGCTCTAATGTGTCTGGGACAGTTTTGTTTGTTTGTTTTATAATATATTTCCAACCACAAGTCAAAAGCAATATTTTATTTCACTAAATTATATTTTTGTAAATTTTTATTTATTATTAGTTTCTTGTTATTTTAATTACTATTTTGAATTTAGCCTTTTCTTTAATTGGAGGGTGTGAATAATTTTGAGGACGAGCAGCACTTGAGTCCTACGCGGCTGAAATGCAGGGTAAAGACAGTTACGTCATCACCATGCGACACGTCAACATGCAGTGCTTCGGATGAGCTAACTGTAGCTCACACTGACAACAGAACTTTACTGGCTGAATTCAGCTTATTTTCTCTGTTATCTGACGACATTCTGCGCGTGTCGGCGGGAATTATCGGTTTAAAACATCTACTTTCCATTCTGCGGTGAACTTGACTGGAACCGAGGCTGCCGCGTGGAGGATTCAGGCGTCAGAAATCACCGGACTGATTCAATCTGACCAGAAATCTCTCTGATTTTGTTTTGAGTTTAAAGTCTCTGGTTTTTAGTTGCGGTTGTGTGTTTCAGGATGAATGAGGAAGGTAAGTTAGTGAGAGCCCGGTAGCTTGTGGTGTTGTGGTCGGTAACGTGAACGCATCTTTCTTGTCTCGGGTCAGAGCTGGTGGAGTACTTCAGGGACCAGATGAGGAAAGACCCCGGCATGGCCTCTGCTGTGGCTGCCATCAGGACTCTGCTGGAGTTCCTCAAGAGAGACAAAGGTCTGGAAACTCTTCCAGCTGTTTAGTCTGGTTTTCTTGTAAATGTTTTACTTCTCTGGTTTTCTGTGTTTCCATGTTTTAAACTATGAAAAGCTTCAAACTCAAAGGAAGCAGACTTGTGTCACACCGCAGACAACATGGTAAGGAACCAGTTTAAACTGGATCTTTAGGCTCCTCATCATGTCTGCAGTTTCATGGGTGAAAGTATAGAATCCCAGCAGCAGCATGATGATCAAACTGCTGCTGCTGGGAACTTAGCATGACTCAGCACGAGCAGAACTGCACACCTGGAGGACAGAAGAAGCATGACTCAGCACGAGCAGAATTGCACACCTGGAGGACAGAAGAAGAAGAAGCATGACTCAGCACGGAGCAGAACTGCACACCTGGAGGACAGAAGAAGAAGAAGCATGACTCAGCACGAGCAGAATTGCACACCTGGAGGACAGAAGAAGAAGAAGCATGACTCAGCACGGAGCAGAACTGCACACCTGGAGGACAGAAGAAGAAGAAGAAGAAGAAGCATGACTCAGCATGGAGCAGAACTGCACACCTGGAGGACAGAAGAAGCATGACTCAGCACGAGCAGAATTGCACACCTGGAGGACAGAAGAAGAAGAAGGCATGACTCAGCACGAGCAGAACTGCACACCTGGAGGACAGAAGAAGCATGACTCAGCACGAGCAGAATTGCACACCTGGAGGACAGAAGAAGAAGAAGCATGACTCAGCACGGAGCAGAACTGCACACCTGGAGGACAGAAGAAGAAGAAGCATGACTCAGCACGAGCAGAATTGCACACCTGGAGGACAGAAGAAGAAGAAGCATGACTCAGCACGGAGCAGAACTGCACACCTGGAGGACAGAAGAAGAAGAAGAAGAAGAAGCATGACTCAGCATGGAGCAGAACTGCACACCTGGAGGACAGAAGAAGCATGACTCAGCACGAGCAGAATTGCACACCTGGAGGACAGAAGAAGAAGAAGCATGACTCAGCACGAGCAGAACTGCACACCTGGAGGACAGAAGAAGCATGACTCAGCACGAGCAGAATTGCACACCTGGAGGACAGAAGAAGAAGAAGCATGACTCAGCACGGAGCAGAACTGCACACCTGGAGGACAGAAGAAGAAGAAGCATGACTCAGCACGAGCAGAATTGCACACCTGGAGGACAGAAGAAGAAGAAGCATGACTCAGCACGGAGCAGAACTGCACACCTGGAGGACAGAAGAAGAAGAAGAAGAAGAAGCATGACTCAGCATGGAGCAGAACTGCACACCTGGAGGACAGAAGAAGCATGACTCAGCACGAGCAGAATTGCACACCTGGAGGACAGAAGAAGAAGAAGCATGACTCAGCACGAGCAGAACTGCACACCTGGAGGACAGAAGAAGCATGACTCAGCACGAGCAGAATTGCACACCTGGAGGGCAGAAGAAGAAGAAGCATGACTCAGCACGGAGCAGAACTGCACACCTGGAGGACAGAAGAAGAAGAAGCATGACTCAGCACGGAGCAGAACTGCACACCTGGAGGACAGAAGAAGAAGAAGAAGAAGAAGCATGACTCAGCATGGAGCAGAACTGCACACCTGGAGGACAGAAGAAGAAGAAGCATGACTCAGCATGGAGCAGAACTGCACACCTGGAGGACAGAAGAAGAAGAAGCATGACTCAGCACGGAGCAGAACTGCACACCTGGAGGACAGAAGAAGAAGAAGAAGAAGAAGAAGAAGAAGCAGGACTAAAACCTGCACCAAAGACCTGAACCAGGACCTGAGAGATGCATATGGACCTTCAGCTGGAGCCTCATCAGAAACAGTTGCCATGGAAACGTGGCTGTCAAGGAGCCAGAAAAGGCTGGGGTATGTCACATGACCCAAGAACTGGACTGAGGATCTGGAAACGGGTCTGACGGAGGGACAGATCCTCCCCCGAACCTGGACCTCTTCAGGTCTGATGGAGGGCCGGATCCTCCCCAGGACCTGGACCTCTACAGGTCTGACGGAGGGACGGATCCCCCCCAGGACCTGGACCTCTACAGGTCTGACGGAGGGACGGATCCTCCCCAGGACCTGGACCTCTACAGGTCTGACGGAGGGACGGATCCTCCCCAGAACCTGGACCTCTTCAGGTCTGACGGAGGGACGGATCCTCCCCAGGACCTGGACCTCTACAGGTCTGACGGAGGGACGGATCCTCCCCAGAACCTGGACCTCTTCAGGTCTGACGGAGGGACGGGTCCTCCCCAGGACCTGGACCTCTACAGGTCTGACGGAGGGACGGGTCCTCCCCAGAACCTGGACCTCTTCAGGTCTGACGGAGGGACGGGTCCTCCCCAGAACCTGGACCTCAGCAGGTCTGATGGAGGGACGGATCCTCCCCAGGACCTGGACCTCAGCAGGTCTGATGGAGGGATGGATCCTCCCCAGAACCTGGACCTCAGCAGGTCTGACGGAGGGACGGATCCTCTCTAGAACCTGGACCTCTTCAGGTCTGACGGAGGGACGGATCCTCCCCAGGACCTGGACCTCAGCAGGTCTGATGGAGGGATGGATCCTCCCCAGAACCTGGACCTCAGCAGGTCTGACGGAGGGACTGATCCTCTCTAGAACCTGGACCTCTTCAGGTCTGACGGAGGGACGGGTCCTCCCCAGAACCTGGACCTCAGCAGGTCTGACGGAGGGACGGATCCTCTCCAGGACCTGGACCTAAGTGGCTGAGCAGGTTTTAGTCTCTCCAGGTCTTTTCTGTCCCGGCTGGAGTAAGTGAAGCTGGTTCTGATCTGGACCTGGTCTCATGTGGTCCTGCACCAGGTGAGACCCTGCTGGGGCTTCGGGAGAACCTGACCCGGGCCACGGCCTGCCTGAAGGGGGAGGACTCGTCCGTGGCCGTGTCCTCAGGAGGAGAGCTGTTCCTGCGCTTCATCAGCCTCACGTCTCTGGAGCACCAGGTGAGGGGGGACAGCTGGGGGGGGACATGCCGGGTCTGCAGACTCTGAGACCAGTTCTTCCTCCAGGACCTGTCCCGCTGCAAGAAGGTGATGGAGGAGAGAGGAGAACTGTTCCTGGAGAAGATCTCCGTGTCCCGGAACAAGGTCGCTAAGCTGTGCCACACCTTCATCAAAGACGGCGCGGTGAGTCCCCGTCTCCCGTCCCTCCGTCCCCCGTCCCCAGAGTCTGTTTCCGATTAGGCTTAAAGGGCAATTCCACTCCATTTTTTTTTTCTATTTACTATAGGGATTTGGAATTTTTTTAGCCGATATTGGAAATGATATTTTAAAACTCGTGGCTGATAACCGATATCGATACCGATATTAAAGCTGAAAAATAAATGATGTAATATTCATTCCTTGTGCATAATTAGAAAAATACCTCAACTTGTGTTTTGTAGAACAAGTCAGACTGAATGACAGCTGTTCCTACAAAACTAAAATGATATTTGCGTTATATCGTAGAACCTCCAGGATTTCCCACAAACACCCCAAAACGGGATATTTGGTCATTTACACAAATGAGCGCACAAACTCTGCTCACAAAGAAAGAAAGAAACTGTCCTTAGAAGTTTAAAGTCTGTAAAAAAGAAGTTTTTGAAGAAGAAGAAGATGATTCCCACACGTCCTGGAAAACCTGGAAAACCTCCCGCTACTTTGCCCTGACTTTTATGCCATGTCAGCTCCTCTTTGCCGCCTCTTCGTCGTATGTAAAAACTAAAACACGTAGACTTTTCAAACCTGGACTCAGATGTTCTTTAGGGACTGTAGATTAATTAAAGCACAGTTTCTGATTTGTGAAACCTTTATTCTGTTTGTGAAAATGAAAAACACATTTTCTGGCTTGATTATCATCTAGACCACCTTAGACCAGGTCCCAATCAAAAACCTCAATACTTAGACTCTTCAAACCTGGTCTGAAATGTTCTTCAGAGGTTGTAGATTACTTCAAGCTCAGTTTCTGATTTGTGAAACCTTTATTCTATTTGTGAAAATGAAAAAAAAAACACATTTTCTGGCTTGATTATCATCTAGACCACCTTAGACCAGGTCCAAATCAAAAATGAGCATTTTCACAAATAGAACAAAGGTTTTGAACTTGAAGTAATCTAGAGTCCCTAAAGAACATCAGAGTCCAGGTTAGGAAAGTCTACGGACCTGGTTACATGTTGATGATAGAAAAGCATTTGAGTGGAATTGCCCTTTAAGCCAAAATGGAAACAGAAGCTGGGAAGGGGTCGTGAACTCCAGCGTCATCCCTCTACAGCTTGGCTTCCATGACTCAGCGGTTTCTTTTCCTTCCAGAAAATCCTGACTCACTCGTACTCCAGAGTGGTCCTGCGCGTGCTGGAGAAAGCTGCGGCGGAGAAGAAGCGCTTCTCCGTCTACGTCACCGAGTCGCAGCCGGACGGCGCCGGGTGGGTGACCGACCGTGTTCTGCTTTCATTCTGGAGACGCGAACTCATCCAGCTTTTTATTGGTCCCCGTGCAGGCGACTGATGGCCGAAGCCCTGAAGAATCTCCACGTCCCGGTTACCGTGGTGCTGGATGCAGCTGTGGGGTACGGAACAGCTTCATGCGGGACACAAACATGGATTCAGATGCGTTCACTGACCATTTTCTGCCATTTGCTGTAGGTACGTGCTGGAGAAAGTAGATCTGGTCATAGTTGGAGCAGAAGGAGTCGTGGAGAGCGGAGGGATCATCAATAAGGTGCGTTTCAGGGATCAAACCGGTTATGCAGCACAGATGTTTGGTTTTAAGATAGGAAACAGTTTCATACCATCACTTACCTTACATACATATACTGTGTGTGTATATGTACATGTACACACACACACACTGGCCACTTTATTAGGTACACCTGTCCAACTGCTCATTAACCCAAATCTCTAATCAGCCAATCACATGGCAGCAACTCAATGCATTTCAGCATGTAGACATGGTGAAGACGATCTGCTGCAGTTCAAACCAGCATCAGAACGGGGAAGAACGGTGATTTACGTGACTTTGAACGTGGCATAGTTGTTTTTTTTCAGAAACTGCTGATCTACTGGGATTTTCCTGCAGAACCATCTCGAGGGTTTACAGAGAATGGTCCCAAAAAGAGAAAATATCCAGTGAGCAGCAGTTCTGTGGGTGCAAATGCCTTGTTGATGCCAGAGGTCAGAGGTCAGAGGAGAATGGCCAGACTGGTTCCAGCTGATAGAAAGACAACAGGAACTCAAATAAGCACTTGTTCCAACCGAAGTCTGCAGAAGAGCATCTCTGAATGCACAACACATCCAACCTGGAAGCAGATGGGCTACAGCAGCAGAAGACCACACCGGGTGCCGCTCCTGTCAGCTAAGAACAGGAAACTGAGGCTACAATTCACACAGACTCACCAACATTGGACAATAGAAGATGGAGAAATGTTGCCTTGTCTGATGAGTCTCCATTTCTGCTACCAGATTCAGATGTAGACTCAGAATTTGGTGTCAGCATGAAAGCATGGATCCATCCTGGCTTGTAGCAACGGTTCAGCTTGGTGGTGGTGGTGTAATGGTGTGGGAGAGATTTTCTTGGCCCACTTTGGGTGATGTCATGTCAATATGGATCAAAATCTCTGAGGAACATTTCAAGTACCTTGTTGAATCTATACCAGACAGTTATTAAGACAGTTCTGAAGGCAAAAGGGTACAACCCAATACTAGTAAGGTGTGCCTATTAAAGTGGCCGGTATGTGTATGTATGTATACACACAACTAGTTAGCTGATAGTTATATCTTTCTGACAATAACGTAGGATATTCAGTCTCAAGGTAACCTAATTTTAATCAAATATCTTTCACGATTGTCATCAAATAATTTTAAAAGTAACTTCTGAATGATGGAAAAACAGATGTACAGAGAGCTGTGCTGAGCTCATCTCACAGTTTGTCTCAGAGTTAATTGTCAAATAGTGATGTAAGTGTATGTGAAATATAATAGCTGTAATTGTTCATAAAGTAAGACAGAAAAAGGAAAATGATTTGTGTTAAAAAAGATATTTACTGCACAACTGGAACAGTAAATGATAAAGTTTCACACATGAAATTACATAGAAAATCCATACGGGTCATTTGTGACCCATGTTGCACGTTAGGTTAGTCACTTAAACATGTTTTTTATCCAAAAAGTAAAAAATGAAATGCTAAAATCAGAATGTTTATTGATTAAAAAAAAAAAAAAAAAAAGTTAATTGAAGAATAACTTCAATTCTGAATGATGAAATTAATTTACTCCAAAGTGATGTAAAAGAAAAACTCATCCGGGTCATTTTTGACCCATGTTGGGCATCAAAGGGTTAATCTCAAATTTACAACTTTATCCTTGTTTAAAAAAAAAAAAAAATCTTTATATGGTCCCAATACTCCGAAGACGCCGGTGTTTTGTCTTCTTCTGAGGACGGCGTGTCTTGTCTTGGTTCTTCTGAGGACGGCGTGTCTTGTCTTGTGCTGAGGAGTGTCATGTCTTGTCTCGGCAGATCGGGACCTATCAGATGGCGCTGTGCTCCAAAGCTCACAACAAGCCGTTCTACGTGGTGGCCGAGAGTTTCAAGTTCGTGCGTTTGTACCCGCTGAACCAGCAGGACGTCCCGGACAAATTCAAGGTTTGACTTTTGTTTTCATTCCTGGTTGGGTAGAAAAAGGTGCTGACGCGTCGTTTCTCTGCAGTACAAAGCCGACACGCTGAAGACGGTCCCCAACCTTTCAGAGGAGCATCCCATGATCGACTACACGCCCCCCTCCCTCATCACCCTCCTCTTCACAGACCTGGGAGTCCTCACCCCGTCGGCCGTCAGCGACGAACTCATCAAACTTTATTTATAACTGTGCCTGAGAAAATGAAATAAAAACTGCCTGAAACCAACGTTGGAGTTTGTGTGACATCACGCTCTGTCCGCGCTCGGCTTCGCCTTCGGTTGGAGTTTGTGTGACATCACGCTCTCCGCGCTCGGCTTCGGTTGGAGTTTGTGTGACATCACGCTCTGTCCGCGCTCGGCTTCGGTTGGAGTTTGTGTGACATCACGCTCTGTCCGCGCTCGGCTACGCCTTCGGTTGGAGTTTGTGTGACATCACGCTCTCCGCGCTCGGCTTCGGTTGGAGTTTGTGTGACATCACGCTCTCCGCGCTCGGCTTCGGTTGGAGTTTGTGTGACATCACGCTCTGTCCGCGCTCGGCTTCGGTTGGAGTTTGTGTGACATCACGCTCTGTCCGCACTCGGCTTCGGTTGTAGTTTAGGTGACGTCCTTGTCGGCTCCGCCTTCGGTTGGAGTTTGTGTGACGTCACGCTCTGTCCGCGTTCGGCTTCGCCTTCAGGTTGGAGTTTGTGTGACGTCACGCTCTGTCCGCGCTCGGCTCCGCCTTCGGTTGGAGGTTGTGTGATATCACGCTCTCCACGCTCGGCTTCGGTTGTAGTTTGGGTGACATCACGCTCTGTCCGCACTCGGCTTCGCCTTCGGTTGGAGTTTGTGTTACATCACGCTCTGTCCGCGCTCGGCTTCGCCTTCGGTTGGAGTTTGTGTTACATCACGCTCTGTCCGCGCTCGGCTTCGCCTTCGGTTGGAGTTTGTGTTACATCACGCTCTGTCCGCGCTCGGCTTCGCCTTCGGTTGGAGTTTGTGTGACATCACGCTCTGTCCGCGCTCGGCTTCGCCTTCGGTTGGAGTTTGTGTGACATCACGCTCTGTCCGCGCTCGGCTTCGCCTTCGGTTGGAGTTTGTGTGACATCACGCTCTGTCTGCGCTCGGCTTCGCCTTCGGTTGGAGTTTGTGTGACATCACGCTCTGTCTGCGCTCGGCTTCGCCTTTGGTTGGAGTTTGTGTGACATCACGCTCTGTCCGCGCTCGGCTTCGCCTTCTGTTGGAGTTTGTGTGACATCACGCTCTCCGCGCTCGGCTTCGCCTTCGGTTGGAGTTTGTGTGACATCACGCTCTGTCCGCACTCGGCTTCGGTTGTAGTTTAGGTGACGTCCTTGTCGGCTCCGCCTTCGGTTGGAGTTTGTGTGACGTCACGCTCTCCGCGCTCGGCTTTGCCTTCAGGTTGGAGTTTGTGTGACATCACGCTCTGTCCGCGCTCGGCTCCGCCTTCGGTTGGAGTTTGTGTGACATCACGCTCTGTCCGCACTCGGCTTCGGTTGTAGTTTAGGTGACGTCCTTGTCGGCTCCGCCTTCGGTTGGAGTTTGTGTGACGTCACGCTCTCCGCGCTCGGCTTTGCCTTCAGGTTGGAGTTTGTGTGACATCACGCTCTGTCCGCGCTCGGCTTCGCCTTCTGTTGGAGTTTGTGTGACATCACGCTCTCCGCGCTCGGCTTCGCCTTCGGTTGGAGTTTGTGTGACATCACGCTCTGTCCGCACTCGGCTTCGGTTGTAGTTTAGGTGACGTCCTTGTCGGCTCCGCCTTCGGTTGGAGTTTGTGTGACGTCACGCTCTCCGCGCTCGGCTTTGCCTTCAGGTTGGAGTTTGTGTGACATCACGCTCTGTCCGCGCTCGGCTTCGCCTTCAGGTTGGAGTTTGTGTGACATCACGCTCTGTCCGCGCTCGGCTCCGCCTTCGGTTGGAGGTTGTGTGATATCACGCTCTCCACGCTCGGCTTCGGTTGTAGTTTGGGTGACATCACGCTCTGTCCGCACTCGGCTTCGCCTTCGGTTGGAGTTTGTGTTACATCACGCTCTGTCCGCGCTCGGCTTCGCCTTCGGTTGGAGTTTGTGTTACATCACGCTCTGTCCGCGCTCGGCTTCGCCTTCGGTTGGAGTTTGTGTTACATCACGCTCTGTCCGCGCTCGGCTTCGCCTTCGGTTGGAGTTTGTGTGACATCACGCTCTGTCCGCGCTCGGCTTCGCCTTCGGTTGGAGTTTGTGTGACATCACGCTCTGTCTGCGCTCGGCTTCGCCTTTGGTTGGAGTTTGTGTGACATCGCGCTCGGCTTCGCCTTCTGTTGGAGTTTGTGTGACATCACGCTCTGTCCGCGCTCGGCTTCGCCTTTGGTTGGAGTTTGTGTGACATCCGCTCTCCGCGCTCGGCTTCGCCTTCGGTTGGAGTTTTTGTGACATCACGCTCTCCGCGCTCGGCTTTGCCTTCGGTTGGAGTTTGTGTGACATCACGCTCTGTCCGCGCTCGGCTTCGCCTTCGGTTGGAGTTTGTGTGACATCACGCTCTCCGCGCTCGGCTTCGCCTTCGGTTGGAGTACTTGTGACATCACGCTCTCCGCGCTCGGCTTTGCCTTCGGTTGGAGTTTGTGTGACATCACGCTCTGTCCGTGCTCGGCTTCGCCTTCGGTTGGAGGTTGTGTGACATCATGCTCTGTCCGCGCTCGGCTTCGCCTTCGGTTGGAGTTTGTGTGACATCACGCTCTGTCTGCGCTCGGCTTCGCCTTCGGTTGGAGTTTGTGTGACATCACGCTCGGCTTCGCCTTCGGTTGGAGTTTGTGTGACATCACGCTCTGTCCGTGCTCGGCTTCGCCTTCGGTTGGAGTTTGTGTGACATCACGCTCTGTCCGTGCTCGGCTTCGCCTTCGGTTGGAGTTTGTGTGACATCACGCTCTGTCCGCACTCGGCTTCGCCTTCGGTTGGAGTTTGTGTGACATCACGCTCTGTCCGCGCTCGGCTTCGCCTTCGGTTGGAGTTTGTGTGACATCACGCTCTGTCCGCACTCGGCTTCGCCCGGTTGGAGTTTGGGTGACGTCACGCTCTGTCCGCGCTCGGCTTCGCCTTCGGTTGGAGTTTGTGTGACGTCACGCTCTGTCCGCGCTCGGCTTCGCCTTCAGGTTGGAGTTTGTGTGACATCACGCTCTGTCCGCGCTCGGCTCCGCCTTCGGTTGGAGGTTGTGTGATATCACGCTCTCCACGCTCGGCTTCGGTTGTAGTTTGGGTGACATCACGCTCTGTCCGCACTCGGCTTCGCCTTCGGTTGGAGTTTGTGTTACATCACGCTCTGTCCGCGCTCGGCTTCGCCTTCGGTTGGAGTTTGTGTTACATCACGCTCTGTCCGCGCTCGGCTTCGCCTTCGGTTGGAGTTTGTGTTACATCACGCTCTGTCCGCGCTCGGCTTCGCCTTCGGTTGGAGTTTGTGTGACATCACGCTCTGTCCGCGCTCGGCTTCGCCTTCGGTTGGAGTTTGTGTGACATCACGCTCTGTCTGCGCTCGGCTTCGCCTTTGGTTGTAGTTTGTGTGACATCGCGCTCGGCTTCGCCTTCTGTTGGAGTTTGTGTGACATCACGCTCTGTCCGCGCTCGGCTTCGCCTTTGGTTGGAGTTTGTGTGACATCACGCTCTCCGCGCTCGGCTTCGCCTTCGGTTGGAGTTTTTGTGACATCACGCTCTCCGCGCTCGGCTTTGCCTTCGGTTGGAGTTTGTGTGACATCACGCTCTGTCCGCGCTCGGCTTCGCCTTCGGTTGGAGTTTGTGTGACATCACGCTCTCCGCGCTCGGCTTCGCCTTCGGTTGGAGTACTTGTGACATCACGCTCTCCGCGCTCGGCTTTGCCTTCGGTTGGAGTTTGTGTGACATCACGCTCTGTCCGTGCTCGGCTTCGCCTTCGGTTGGAGGTTGTGTGACATCATGCTCTGTCCGCGCTCGGCTTCGCCTTCGGTTGGAGTTTGTGTGACATCACGCTCTGTCTGCGCTCGGCTTCGCCTTCGGTTGGAGTTTGTGTGACATCACGCTCGGCTTCGCCTTCGGTTGGAGTTTGTGTGACATCACGCTCTGTCCGCGCTCGGCTTCGCCTTCGGTTGGAGTTTGTGTGACATCACGCTCTGTCCGTGCTCGGCTTCGCCTTCGGTTGGAGTTTGTGTGACATCACGCTCTGTCCGCGCTCGGCTTCGCCTTCGGTTGGAGTTTGTGTGACATCACGCTCTGTCCGCGCTCGGCTTCGCCTTCGGTTGGAGTTTGTGTGACATCACGCTCTGTCCGCGCTCGGCTTCGGTTGGAGTTTGTGTGACATCACGCTCTGTCCGCGCTCGGCTTTGCCTTCGGTTGGAGTTTGTGTGACATCATACTCTCCGCGCTCGGCTTCGCCTTCGGTTCGTTGGTGACCTGCTGCTCGAAGTCCTCCTCGCTGATCCGGCCTTTCTTCAGCCTCTTCAGGAGGCGGGTGTCGTTCAGGAGCTCCTCCAGGTCGTCGTCGTCGGACCCCTGCGGAGTCGAAAACGAGCCCGGAGGTTAAATTCCTGACGGGAACGTTTCGGGGAGCTGCAGACGGATGACCTACCTCCTGCTGCTTCCTCCTCTTCCTGCGCTCCTTCTTGCTCTTCTGCTTGGACCAGGCCTTGTTCTTGACCGCGCTCTTTCTGGGGGGGGCGCTCTCTTCCTTGTCCTTCATCTCGGCCAGCATCCTCTGCCTCTGCTTCTCCCGGTTCTTGTCCTTGAAGCGGATGGAGTCCGTGTCCACCGCCGTCTGGGTGAAGCCGGGCAGCGTCTTCCCCTTCAGCTCCGGCATCTTCGGCAGGCGGAGGAGGGCGAAGCCTCGCGCCAGGGAGGCGAAGTCCAGATCTGCACAGAGACCGCGTTAACACGGGGGATGGGGGGGGACGGGACGGGTTCAGACCGGTTCTCACCTTTCACTCTGAAGATGAGGCTGCACTCGTGCTTGGAGTAGGCCTGGACGTAGGAGACGAAGGCCCTCATGCCCCGCTCAAACACGGCCCGGTCCGCCAGCGCCATGGCCTTCACCTTGCCCAGCACGTCCACCACGTCGCTGATGGCCGCCATCTTCTGGAGCGGACACTGCACAGAAACACTCGTGACTCCTGCTCCACAATCCTCCCCAGATTACATCAGTTACACAAATATAACAGGAAGTGACATCACCGTGCACGTCCTCTGTTGTGATCGAGTCATTTAACATCCAGAGGTCACACTGAACTCAGAGCACAAACAGTCGTAGAACCAAAGTTCTGAACATTTATCATTTTAATCCCCGAGAACTGAAACGATTCAACGGGAAAAATCTCTTTCAGTCAGCTGATTGTTCAACCGTCTTCATACACGGAGAAAGAAAGCTTTCACCAGCAGGGACGTCGATCCATGTTCATGGCCGACCCCAAAATATGGAAACGTTTTATCTGTCAGGTACTACATAAAGAAATGAGAATATCCAGAAAAAGTTCATGTATTTCTGTAATTCAACTTAAAACTTGCAATTTACAAACAGTTTAGACCAGAGGTGTCAAACTCATTTTAGTTCAGAGGCCACAAATGGTACGATTTGATCTCAAGTGGGCCGGACCGGGAAAATTATCACACTATAACCTAGAAATAACAATAACTTCAAATGTTTCCGTTTATTTTAGCACATTGTCAAGATGTTTATATGTAATGGACTTTCCTTTTAGAAAAAATTAACATGAAATTTATTGAGAAACATAATTGGTTCCAACATTATTTTGCCTCATTTGATTATATTTAATTTAATTTATTCATTTGATTAATTTCAGTCAACATTTAATTATATATTTTTATATAGCAAAATATTTATATACATTTTATTATAAAATCAGATAAATCTGAATTTATAACATTAATTTTCTGACAAAACTTCCCATATATTAAATATTTTTAATATATGTGTATTTATATTTTTACGTTTATTATTATCATTATGATCAACTCATTCAAATACGACACTACATGTTTGTTGTAACTTACAGATCACACTGGATGTACAAAATCACTTACTGTAATATTGAATGGCAGGTATGTGGAACTAAAAAATACAATATTTCACATCATGATTTGGGACTTTTTAAGAGAAATAAGATTTCTACGTGTGTGAAGTAATACTGACCTCATAACATAAGCTATGAGGTCAGATCTATAAAGTAATGTTGAAATACTTCATATATAAACATTTAAAAAGATTCCAAGCTCTGGCGGACCAACTAAAAACTAGAGTTTGTTTTATTGTTTTAAATGTGATATTTAATGATTCACCTCGCGGGCCAGACTGGACCCTCTGGCGGGCCGGTTTTGGCCCCCGGGCCTTATGTTTGACACCCCTGGTTTAGACGAATAATATGCAAATCAATATATTTTAAGCTTTGGTTTGTTTGGATGTTGCTGATTAGAAGTTGCAGCTTAAGAAAACCTCAAATTCTAAAACTCCAAAAATGAGAATATTGTGAAAAGCTCCAGTATTGTAGCTCAGAGAGTCACATTCTAATCAGGTCAGTAATCCAAACACCTCCATAAGTACCCTGAGCCTTTCAAAAGTCTCTGTGCTGGTTTAGAAGAATTCACAATCATGGGGAAGATGCTGATCTGACAGTTGTGCAGAAAACCATCATTGACTCCCTGCACAAGGTGGAAAGACACAAAAAGTGATAGAAAAGAAGCTGGATGTTCTCAGAGTGTCTCAAAGCACATTAATGAACAGTTAAGTGGAAGGAAGAAATGTGGAAGAAAACGGTGTACAAACATCTAACACTCGTTGGACAGAGAGAATTTTTAAGAAAAAAAGAGAAAATCAGCTGTTGATGCAGAAAATGTCTGTTATGTTTGGACGTTCTTTAAAAAAAAGAAAAGTTTAAATAAATTGTTCAATAAAATTTTGTGCTTTAATGGTCTAAACAAATAAAATCCAGGTTTTAACAGATTATTTAAATTCAGCCTTTTTATTTTCAGTGTGATCTATTACTGCACCATTTTATCTCTTTTTTTTTTTGTAGTAAAATGTTGTAGATTTTGTGTGTATAGCCTAATTCTGATTTGTTCTTGTAGGAGTCTGATTTTATTCCATGAATTATACGTGTGATATAAATGTGTTTGTGACCATCTCAGAATATATTTTTATGTTATTCATGTTTATCAGCCACATTTTACAGGTTCAGTCTGTTAAAGGCAGCTGGATTTGCTTTAGTTATTAAAGGTTGAATATGGAACACGGACAGAACAGCGACATCACGTGTGACTAGGTTGTAGTTGCAACGGCAGAAAAACAACTCCAGCCGCTGGGATGCCAGAATCTGCCGATACGCAAGTGACCAACAGTCTGCAGCGTGTCCAACAGCCTGCAGCATGTCCAACAGTCTGCAGCATGTCCAACAGTCTGCAGCATGTCCAACAGTCTGCAGCATGTCCAGCAGTCTGCAGCGTGTCCAACAGTCTGCAGCATGTCCAGCAGTCTGCAGCGTGTCCAACAGTCTGCAGCATGTCCAACAGTCTGCAGCATGTCCAGCAGTCTGCAGCGTGTCCAACAGTCTGCAGCATGTCCAACAGTCTGCAGCGTGTCCAACAGTCTGCAGCGTGTCCAACAGTCTGCAGCGTGTCCAACAGTCTGCAGCGTGTCCAACAGTCTGCAACATGTCCAACAGTCTGCAACATGTCCAACAGTCTGCAACATGTCCAACAGTCTGCAACATGTCCAACAGTCTGCAACATGTCCAACAGTCTGCAACATGTCCAACAGTCTGCAGCATGTCCAACAGTCTGCAGCATGTCCAACAGTCTGCAGCATGTCCAACAGTCTGCAGCATGTCCAACAGTCTGCAGCATGTCCAACAGTCTGCAACATGTCCAACAGTCTGCAACATGTCCAACAGTCTGCAACATGTCCAACAGTCTGCAGCATGTCCAACAGTCTGCAGCATGTCCAACAGTCTGCAGCATTTCCAACAGTCTGCAGCATGTCCAACAGCCTGCAGCATGTCTAACAGTCTGCAGCATGTCCCACAGTCTGCAGCATGTCCAACAGCCTGCAGCATGTCTAACAGTCTGCAGCATGTCCAACAGTCTGCAGCATGTCCAACAGCCTGCAGCATGTCCAACAGCCTGCAGCATGTCCAACAGTCTGCAGCATTTCCAACAGTCTGCAGCATGTCCAACAGCCTGCAGCGTGTCCAACAGTCTGCAGCGTGTCCAACAGTCTGCAGCATGTCCAACAGTCTGCAGCATGTCCAACAGTCTGCAGCATGTCCAACAGTCTGCAGCACGTCCAACAGTCTGCAGCACGTCCAACAGCCTGCAGCACGTCCAACAGCCTGCAGCGTGTCCAACAGCCTGCAGCGTGTCCAACAGCCTGCAGCGTGTCCAACAGCCTGCAGCGTGTCCAACAGTCTGCAGCGTGTCCAACAGTCTGCAGCGTGTCCAACAGTCTGCAGCACGTCCAACAGTCTGCAGCACGTCCAACAGTCTGCAGCATGTCCAACAAGTAACACAGAAGAGTTTATAACAGACAGCTAACGTTAGCCATGTTAGCAAACAAGCTAGCTTACCGCTCCAGGAGGAAAGTCGCCATTTCTGTGTTTTACTCCGTGGAAAACGTTTATGTGGGTCCATTTAGTGAAGTCTTCACCTAAATTTACTCCAGGTTTTGCTCTTCTCGGGTCACTCCTCCTCAGAAACAGATAACAACATCTCCAGGTTATGAAGCAGCTGCTTCACTCGTCGTCTCTACGGTTTTCCCCTGTACCAGCCTGACTATGACCAAAATATTGTTTCCACACAGAGATCGTATTTGGCAACCTGCAATGGCGGCGTGTATCGGCTTATAGACTTAAATAAAATGCCATTATCGAACCCGTAAAAATTTATTTTATAATTATTTTTAGGCTAAATATAATTTTTCTGGGAAATGTTGTACTTCATTCTGTACACCCCCAAACCTTTTAATAAAAATATTTAATATTTTAGGTTATTAAATAAATAAACCTAAAATGATCATTACACTGATACAGTGTTAAATATGAACCTGGACCAGTTTGGACTGGAAACTGGACCCATCATGAAAAAGGCTGAGAACCGCTGATCTGGAGCAATATGTGACAAACGGGGGATTCCTGGATCTTCCCATAAAACCACGACTCACCTTCTGATTGATGGACAAGAAGTTGACGTAGGACTCCTCCATCGGCAGCAGAAAGACCAGGGCGTTGCCGTGGTTACCGATCCGCGCCGTCCGTCCGCATCGATGCACGAAGGCGCTGAGACGAGGAAAACGAAGCCAACATTTTCAGAACGCCCCAGTCATGACGGTGAGCGTACCAGACTGGTGATTTCCTGACCTGGCGCTGCTGGGGGGGTCGTACTGCAGCACCCAGTTCACGTCGGGGATGTCGATGCCGCGGGCCATCACGTCCGTGCACACCAGGATGCCGCTGCAAGCAGATGAGAGGAAGCGTTAACAGCAGGCGGATACTGTAGGTCCGGTTCTCGCACATCCGGTTCTCGCACGTCCAGTTCTGGCACCGGTTCTGGTACGTCCGGTTCTGGCGCCGGTTCTGACCTCTTCAGGGCGCGGAAGTCGGAGAAGATGCTGTTGCGCTTGTTCTTCATCTTGCCGTGGATGCAGTGCACGCTGACCTTCTTGATGAGCGTCTCCAGAGCGCGACCGTAGTACTCCACACAGGCGCAGGTGCTGAGGAAGAGGAGAACACAGCTTCGTCATGATATCATCAGTCTTTAATCCTTACCTCTATCAGGTCGATAACTTTGCTTTTCTTGATTTCAGGGGAAACAGAAACGGCCACAAAGCTAATTTTCCCTAAAATGTCCCATTTAAAGCAAATAAATCTAATTTTCACAATTAATGAAGCTGACTTCAGATTAAGGATAGACCGATACATCAGTCGGCCGATATTTGTGTTTTTTGCTGGTGTCAGTCAATACGTCAGGTGTCTTGGCCGATACTTGAGATTTTCTGATACCATTTTTTTCTCCCAATACCGTTCCTGATGCTTGTGCTGTGGGTATTGGCCGATACCAAGTACCGATACCACTATCTCTAAAAACAAATATTACACTTTCGAGGCTACATTTTGTTAAAATGTCCCATTTATAGCAAATGAGTCTCATTTTCTCTGTTTATGAAGCTGACTTAAGACCAAGGATAGACCGATACATCAGCCGGCCGATATTTGTGTTTTTTGCTGGTATCGGCATTGACCGATATGTCAGGTGTGTTAACCAATACTATAGTTGTTCTGATTACTTTTTTTTCACCCGATGCGGATTCTGATACTTGTGCTGTGAGTATCGGCCGACACCGAATACCGATACCATTATGTTCTAAAACAATGCATTACACTTGCAAGGCTCATTTTCCTTAAAATGTCCCATTTAAAGCAAATGAATATATTTTCACCATTAATAAGCTGACTTCAGATAAAGCGATAGACCGATACATCAGTCGGACGATATTTTAGGCCGATATTTGTGTTTTTTGCTGGTACTGGCTGATACGTCAGGTGTCTTGGCCGATACTTGAGATTTTCTGATACCATTTTTTTCACCCAATACCGTTCCTGATGCTTGTGCTGTGGGTATTGGCCAATACCAAGTACCGATACCACTATCTCTAAAAACAAATATTACACTTTTGAAGCTACATTTCCTTAAAATGTCCCATTTAAAGCAAACGAGTCTCATTTTCTCTGTTTATGAAGCTGACTTAAGACCAAGGATAGACCGATACATCAGCCAGCCGATATTTGTGTTTTTTGCTGGTATCGGCATTGACCGATATGTCAGGTGTGTTAACCGATACTATAGTTGTTCTGATTACTTTTTTTCACCCAATGCGGATTCTGATACTTGTGCTGTGAGTATCGGCCGACACCGAATACCGATACCATTATGTTCTAAAACAATGCATTACACTTGCAAGGCTCATTTTCCTTAAAATGTCCCATTTTAAAGCAAATAAATAATTTTCACCATAATAAGCGACTTCAAAAGAAGGCCGAACACAGCGGCCGAATTTTAGCCGATTTGTTGCTGACAGCAACGCAGGTGTCTTGGCCGAACTTGAGATTTTCTGATACCATTTTTTTCACCCAATACCGTTCCTGATGCTTGTGCTGTGGGTATTGGCCGTACAATACCGATACCACTATCTCTAAAAACAAATATTACACTTTTAAGCACATTTCCTTAAAATGTCCCATTTAAAGCAAATGAATCTTATTTTCACCATTAATGAAGCTGACTTCAGATAAAATACAGACAGACCAATACATCAGCCGCCGATATTTTAGGCCGATATTTGTGTTTTTAGCTGGTACTGGCTGATACGTCAGGTGTCTTGGCTGTTCCAGAGTGATGGAGCATCAGGGTAAGACCAAAGGAGGGTGCAAACGTTGAGTCCAATGTTTAATTTAAAGCCTGAAATTTTTCTGGAAAACTTAAAACTTGACTAAAAACTTCTGAAGAGGTGAGGATGATGATGATGATGTAAGTCTGCTGTGGGTGGGAGACCTGTTCTGGCTGGTCTACGTACCTGAAGAAGACCAGATGCTTCTCGTGCTTGTGTTGCCGTAGAAACGCCACCAGGTTGTTAAACTTATCCTCGGACCTGCAGATCTGAGGGACAGCAGGAGGACGTTAGCGTACGGCTCGGAGAAGAGAACCGGGCTCTCGGCTGGTCCGCCGCTCACCATGTAGTAGTTGGACAGCCTGGAGGGGGTCTTCTGGGCGGCGGCGGCGGCGGCCAGGCCTTTCTCTTTAACGGTGATCCGTACGGGGTTCCTGAGGCCGGCCCGCACCAGCTTCTCCAGCTCCTGAGTCTGCGTGGCTGAGAACAGGCCGGTGCGCCGCTGCTTCGGCAGGTAGCTGAGGATGGTGTTCAGACTGGAGGACAGAAGAGCCGGGACACGGTCCACACCGGACCCTCAGACAAATAAAACTACTACCATGAGCATGTAGGGATGGAAATATCGGTATCCTGGAGTTGATGATTTGATAACAGCCAAATAAAATATCAGAATCAGAATTTTTACAGACACAAAACATGAAATTTCTTTTCATTTCCAAAAGTTTTAAGCAATGAAATAATGTATGAAAGCAGCAAGATTCTAGCTTCTGTGTCACATGATGGTGGTAGCCTATCAGATTCTAGCTTCTGTATCACATGATGGTGGTAGCCTATCAGATTCTAGCTTCTGTATCACATGATGGTGGTAGCCTATCAGATTCTAGCTTCTGTATCACATGATGGTGGTAGCCTATCAGAGCCTAGCTTCTGTATCACATGATGGTGGTAGCCTATCAGATTCTAGCTTCTGTATCACATGATGGTGGTAGCCTATCAGATTCTAGCTTCTGTATCACATGATGGTGGTAGCCTATCAGATTCTAGCTTCTGTATCACATGATGGTGGTAGCCTATCAGATTCTAGCTTCTGTGTCACATGATGGTGGTAGCCTATCAGATTCTAGCTTCTGTATCACATGATGGTGGTAGCCTATCAGATTCTAGCTTCTGTATCACATGATGGTGGTAGCCTATCAGATTCTAGCTTCTGTATCACATGATGGTGGTAGCCTATCAGATTCTAGCTTCTGTATCACATGATGGTAGTAGCCTATCAGATTCTAGCTTCTGTATCACATGATGGCGGTAGCCTATCAGATTCTAGCTTCTGTATCACATGATGGCGGTAGCCTATCAGATTCTAGCTTTTGTTTCACATGATGGTGGTAGCCTATCAGATTCTAGCTTTTGTTTCACATGATGGTGGTAGCCTATCAGATTCTAGCTTCTGTATCACATGATGGTGGTAGCCTATCAGATTCTAGCTTCTGTGTCACATGATGGTGGTAGCCTACCAGATTCTAGCTTCTGTATCACATGATGGCGGTAGCCTATCAGATTCTAGCTTCTGTATCACATGATGGTGGTAGCCTATCAGATTCTAGCTTCTGTATCACATGATGGTGGTAGCCTATCAGATTCTAGCTTCTGTATCACATGATGGTGGTAGCCTATCAGATTCTAGCTTCTGTATCACATGATGGCGGTAGCCTATCAGATTCTAGCTTTTGTTTCACATGATGGTGGTAGCCTATCAGATTCTAGCTTTTGTTTCACATGATGGTGGTAGCCTATCAGATTCTAGCTTCTGTATCACATGATGGTGGTAGCCTATCAGATTCTAGCTTCTGTGTCACATGATGGCGGTAGCCTATCAGATTCTAGCTTCTGTGTCACATGATGGCGGTAGCCTATCAGATTCTAGCTTCTGTCTCACATGATGGTGGTAGCCTATCAGATTCTAGCTTCTGTATCACATGATGGTGGTAGCCTATCAGATTCTAGCTTCTGTATCACATAATGGTGGTAGCCTATCAGATTCTAGCTTCTGTATTATATGATGGTGGTAGCCTATCAGATTCTAGCGTCTGTGTCACATGATGGTGGTAGCCTATCAGATTCTAGCTTCTGTATCACATGATGGTGGTAGCCTATCAGATTCTAGCTTCTGTATCACATGATGGTGGTAGCCTATCAGATTCTAGCTTCTGTGTCACATGATGGTGGTAGCCTATCAGATTCTAGCTTCTGTATCACATGATGGTGGTAGCCTATCAGATTCTAGTTTCTGTATCACATGATGGTGGTAGCCTATCAGATTCTAGCTTCTGTATCACATGATGGTGGTAGCCTATCAGATTCTAGCTTCTGTATCACATGATGGTGGTAGCCTATCAGATTCTAGCTTCTGTATCACATAATGGTGGTAGCCTATCAGATTCTAGCTTCTGTATCACATGATGGTGGTAGCCTATCAGATTCTAGCTTCTGTGTCACATGATGGTGGTAGCCTATCAGATTCTAGCTTCTGTGTCACATGATGGTGGTAGCCTATCAGATTCTAGCTTCTGTGTCACATGATGGTGGTAGCCTATCAGATTCTAGCGTCTGTATCACATGATGGTGGTAGCCTATCAGATTCTAGCGTCTGTATCACATGATGGTGGTAGCCTATCAGATTCTAGCTTCTGTATCACATGATGGTGGTAGCCTATCAGATTCTAGCTTCTGTGTCACATGATGGTGGTAGCCTATCAGATTCTAGCTTCTGTGTCACATGATGGTGGTAGCCTATCAGATTCTAGCTTCTGTGTCACATGATGGTGGTAGCCTATCAGATTCTAGCGTCTGTATCACATGATGGTGGTAGCCTATCAGATTCTAGCTTCTGTATCACATGATGGTGGTAGCCTATCAGATTCTAGCTTCTGCATATCACATGATGGTGGTAGCCTATCAGATTCTAGCTTCTGTATCACATGATGGTGGTAGCGTATCAGATTCTAGCTTCTGTATCACATGATGGTGGTAGCCTATCAGATTCTAGCTTCTGTATCACATGATGGTGGTAGCCTATCAGATTCTAGCTTCTGTGTCACATGATGGTGGTAGCCTATCAGATTCTAGCTTCTGTACCACATGATTGTGGTAGCCTATCAGATTCTAGCTTAGTTTTTGTTCTTATTTTTATTCAATTTCTTCATCAACATCATTCATTATTGTTTTATAAGTACTTCTTTCCAGTACTTCTGTTCTCAAGTTTTACTTGTATTTGATATCGTCCAAGATATTCAAGACAATAATGCAAACTGTAAAATTGTGGGTTTTTTTTAAGAGATCAAAAGTATTGGCTTCAATATCGGTATCAGTGAAAACGTACCATAAACTACTGGTATCGTGTGGATAGGAAAAACTGTTCATTCTACAACGACCCGGCTGCTTCGTACCTGGCCTCGAAGCCCATGTCCAGCAGTCTGTCGGCCTCGTCCAGGACCAGCACATCCAGACTCCTGACGGCGCTGGCCAGGTCCACGCCCTCCGCCTTCCTCCGGAACATGTCCTCCAGTCGGCCCGGCGTCGCGATCACGATGTTCGCTCTGAAACACGAGCAGCTGTTAGAAATCATCTCCAGGAAGCATCCGCGTCCTCACCAGTTTGAAGAAAAACAACCAAAAAAAATTGATTTTCTGAATCGTTTCAGAAGACTGAGTCATATGTTGTCCTGGGTAAAAAAAATAAAAATAGATCAATACTACGTTTTTAAAAATTGATATGAAATATGAAAATATCGCGATATTTTAGTGTATCATCTTTCATGATGTCTGCGTAGGCAGGAGACACAGAATGTAAAACCGATAGAAATTAGGGGTGGCTAAAAATATCGATACACTGAAATATCGCAATAATTTCATTTGTTGATATACTGATATTTAAAAATGCGGTATTTATCTATTTTACAAACGAAATCTCACGAGATTTTATTCTGTTACGAAATCACGAGATTTTGTGAATTCTCGTGTGAATTCTATTGTTATGTAATCTCTCAAGACTTCGTTGGTAAAATAGATCAATACCGCATTTTTAAATGTCTATATGATATCGGCATATGAAAATATGGCATTATTTCTGTGTATCGATAATTTTTCCCAGCCCTAATATTTTTATATGCTTATATATTGATATTTAAAAACGCGGTATTGATCTATTTTACTAAAGAAATCTCACAAGATTTCGTCCTTCCGTTACGATATCTTGCAGGTTTTCGTGAAATCTTGCGAGAGTTTGTAAGAGAATGATGAAATCTTGCAAGATTTCGTTGGTAAAATAGATCACGTTTTGAAATATCAATATGAAATCTGCATATGAAACCATCGTGATATTTTTGTGTATCATCTTTCATGATGTCTGCGTAGGGTGGAGACAGAGAATGTAAAACCGATAGAAATTAGGGGTAGAAAAAAATATCGATACACTGAAATATCGCAATAATTTCATTTGATATATTGATATTTAAAAACTCGGTATTTATCTATTTTACAAACGAAATCTCACGAGATTTTATTCTGTTACGAAATCACACGAGATTTCGTGAATTCTCATGTGATTTCTATTCTGTTACGAAATCACACGAGATTTCGTGAATTCTCATGTGATTTCTATTCTGTTACGAAATCTCGCGAGACTTCGTTAGTAAAATAGATCGATACTGCATTTTCAAATGTTTATATGATGTTGGAATATGAAAATATCGCAATATTCTTCAGTGTATCGATATTTTTTCCCACCTCTATTAAAGATGTTCAGTTTTATTCATTAAGCACCAAACCAGAACAAATAAAACCAGGAACTGGGGCGGTCCAGGTTCGTGTCGTGCCCTCAGTTTAATCAGAAACATGTGTTTTCTAACATGATGGCGGTTATGATTTTTTAACCCCGCCCTCGGCGGAGTCCTGAGCAGTTCTACGTGGTGCGACAGTCAGAGCGGAGATGGTGACCCACCCTCGATTCTTGAACTTCTCCACGTCCTCCGCCGGGTTGCTGCCGCCGATCAGAACCATCTGCCTGGAAAACAGCCGGAGAATGAAAAGATGCTGCAGCATCACCAGCATCGGCTTCGCCGTCGTCACATGAACGTTACAGTCTAGTTACAGTTTTAAATATTACTGGTGTAAACGTCTCTCTGAAATGGAAACCTTGTTCAAAACTCTCGTGTGAACGATTAACTGTTTCCATACAAGAAGATTCAACTGACAGAAATGTGGAAACACGAAAGATATTATCAGCCCAATATCGGTATCGGACGATATTTTAAAAAGTTTTATTTCTGTGTTTATTTGAAAGGGCCAGAAGACATTTAAAAAAAAAAAATTGATTCTTTAAAAAAAAAAATCATTTTAAAGAGAAATTTTAAAAATGATTTAAAAAATGACTTGTAAAAACGCCAGATTTATCGAAATGACTAACTTCCATCTGTTGTCTCTAGCCAGAGCTGAAAAGCCTCCCCGAAACGAGGAAATACAGAAATATCACATTGTAAATCAAACAGTTATCAATATAACTAACTAATCTGTATTTCATTTTATTTTTTTATCCAAGGGGCATAGGAACAACATTAGGCCACGCCCACCGTGCAACATTATGACATCACCAGCAACTACTGGATCTGCAGCAGATGTACTTTACTGATTTTGCACAAGAAATGAATATTACATCATTTTCAGCTTTAACATCCATATCGGTCACAAAAAGCAGAAAATTATCGGTTAAATTTTTCATATCGCACATCAGTAAATGATATAACAGGTGGATGTCCACATAGATGAGTATTTTTCCTTTCTTTTTTTTCAATGTTTGTTTTACTTTAATATGTGTTTGGCTTTTGATTGAAGCTGTAGAATTTACGGTGATTTTTAGTGTTAGGGAGGACACGAGGGGGGGGTAGTGGAAATGTGGCTTGAATATAAAAACAACATCATGGCGTTATCTCCACCCTGTTTCGTTTTAACAGGGTTCCCTGCTGCTACAGTACGAGTCAGACCAATAAATCCACCCCAAGCTTTTGGAGAAGTTATTTTCTACAACTGTACCTTATATTTTGTACAGCGATATAGCAGAGACGAAGTAGCGATGAAACAGCGCTGAAGTTGATGTAAAGGAGCGACAAAGCAAAGACGAAGCAGCGAAAAAGCAGCGAAAAAGCAGCGAAAAAGCAGCAACGAAGCAGCGACGAAGCAGCGACGAAGCAGCGACGAAGCAGAGACGAAGCAGAGACGAAGCAGGGACGAAGCAGAGACGAAGCAGCGACGAAGCAGCGACGAAGCAGCGACGAAGCAGCGACGAAGCAGGGACGAAGCAGGGACGAAGCAGCGACGAAGCAGCGACGAAGCAGCGACGAAGCAGCGACGAAGCAGCGACTAAGTAGCGACGAAGGAGAGACAAAGCAGGGACGAAGCAGGGACGAAGCAGCGACGAAGCAGCGACTAAGTAGCGACTAAGTAGCGACGAAGGAGAGACAAAGCAGGGACGAAGCAGGGACGAAGCAGCGACGAAGCAGCGACGAAGCAGCGACGAAGCAGAGACGAAGCAGAGACGAAGCAGAGACGAAGCAGAGACGAAGCAGCGACGAAGCAGCGACGAAGCAGAGACGAAGCAGAGACAAAGCAGAGACAAAGCAGAGACGAAGCAGCGACGAAGCAGAGACGAAGGAGAGATGAAGCAGCGACTAAGTAGAGACAGCCAAAGCAGGAGAGAAGCAGAGGGAGGAAAAATCCTTTTCCAGGACATTTGACTCTTTTTCTCATTTTCCATGACTGGAAAAATGCTCAATCATTTCCCAGGTTTTCCAGGACATGTGGGAACCCCGTTTAACCTCATGACCAAGCTGTCCATCACTACTTGGACTATAAATGCTCAACATGTCTGAATTGGTTAAAGATGGACAATACTGAAGCCCCCTTTAAACATCTGGATAAACACTGATTGGCCGACTACGACTACTGCAGCTACTAAAAAGCCGTCTGAAGCTCAGAAAACTCACGTAAACTGTGGAAACTTCTGGATAAACTTGTCCATGACTTCACTGATCTGCAGCGCCAGCTCTCTGGTGGGGGTGATGACCAGAGCACCGACCTGCAGGAACAAAAGCATGTCCACACATCAAACCCCGCAGAGGTAATATTCCACGCTGACCAGCATCCAGGAGAAACATCTAGCTCACCTGCATCTTCTTCAGCTTCTCCTCTCGCTTCAGGAGCAGCTCGATGACGGGGATGACAAACGCCAGAGTTTTCCCGCTGCCGGTCACCTGCCAGCAGCAGCAGAGGACACGCAGCATTTACATGCTACAGACACGAATAAACCGCTAAATCTCTACACGAGCGTGGCCTCAGACCTACTTACACTCTTCTCAGCTTTGGACAAACTGACTAAAGATAGACTTCTTTGCAGAATTGTTGTAATTCAGCCACATTGGAGGCTTTTCCAGCATGAACCGCCTTTTTAAGGTCATGCCACAGCATCTCAATGGGATTCAGGTGGGGGCTTTGACTAGGCCACTCCAAAGTCTTCATGTTGTTGTTCTTAAGCCATTCAGAGGTGGACTTGCTGGTGTGTTCTGGATCATTGTTCTGCTGCAGAACCCAAGTGCGCTTCAGCTTGAGGTCACCAACAGATGGCCGGACGTTCTCCTTCAGGATTTTTTGGTAGAAGCAGAATTCATGGTTCCATTTACCACAGCAAGTCTTCCAGGTCCTGAAGCAGCAAAACAGCCCCAGACCATCACACTACCACCACCATGTTTTACTGTTGCTATGATGTTCCTTTTCTGAAATGCCGTGTTACTTTTACGCCAGATGTAATGGGACCTCCACCTTCCAGAAAGTTCCACTTTTGTCTCGTCAGTCCACAGAGTATTTTCCCAAAAGTCTTGGGGATCATCAAGATGCTTTCTGGCTAAACTGAGACGAGCCTTTATGTTCTTTTTGCTCAGCAGTGGTTTTGGTCTTGGAACTCTGCCATGCAGCCATTTTTGCCCCCAGTCTCTTTCTGATGGGGGAGTCATGAACACTGACCTTCATTGAGGCAAGTGAGGCCTGCAGTTCTTGGATGTTGTTCTGGGGTCTTTTGTGACCTCTTGGATGAGTCGTCGCTGTGCTCTTGGGGTCATTTTGGTCGGCCGGCCCCTCCTGGGAAGGTTCACCACTGTTCCATGTTTTCACCATTTGTGGATAATGGTTCTCACTGTGGTTCTCTGGAGTCCCAAAGCTTTAGAAATGGCTTTGGAACCTTTTCCAGACTGATAGATCTCAATGACTTTGTTTCTCATTTGTTCCTGAATTTCTTTGGATGGCAGCATGATGTCTAGCTTTTGAGGATCTTTTGGTCTACTTCACTTTGTCAGGCAGGTCCTATTTAAGTGATTTCTGGATGGAGAACAGGTGTGGCAGTAATCAGGCCTGGGTGGGGGAATCATTTTTCACACAGGGTCATGGAGGTTTTAATTTTTTTCCCCCTTACTGATAAAAATCTTCATTCAAAAACTTCATTTTCTGTTTAATTGTGTTATCTTTGACTAATATTTAAATTTGTCTGATGATCTGAAACATTAAAGTGTGACAACATGCTAACATGCAAAAACAAGAAATCAGGAAGGAGGCAAACCCTTTTTCCACACAGCTGTAATATATATATACATATATATGTATATATATATACATATATATATATATATATATATATATATATATATGTATATATATAGTAAACCAGTAACAGGAGTAAACTGGTGGAAGTGGGCTGGTAAACTCACCGCTTCAGCGGCCACGTCCTTGTTGCTCATGAACAGCGGGATGCAGGCGGACTGGAGGAGAAGCAGCGTCAGAAACACGGACATGATAACCAGTTACCTGCTAACTAGATCAACCCGTTAACTACTTTTACCTGTACAGGTGTCATGTGGCTGAACTTCAGCTCCGCGAGCGTCTGTAAAATCCTGTCGTTGAGTTTAACCGGTAAACGGTCCCACGTGCCGTCTGACAAGTTCTCCATGCTGAAAACCAACCACGAAACAGCGTAGCACGCTGCTCCTGCTTCCAGTGCGCTGATGTTTACACGCCGGGTGGAAATCTAGCCAGAACTATAGTTCCGCGTGTCATTTCGCTTTCTAGACGTTTATTTATTTCTATTTAACCATAGATATCTGTTTATAATGGTAATTATGTAGATATCTATGTATCTAACCACCGTTGGGTCAGTTAGTAATGATATATCTTTAGTAAGCAAAGAAGATTTGATCTATTTTGCACTTTTCCAAAGAAAATGTGACAAAATCTACTAGTTGTAGATCATGAAGTGAGAGTGATATTATATATATATATACATACATATATATATATATATATATACACACACAATATTCATACCCTAATATATATATATATATAAATATATATATATATATATATAATATATATATATATATATAAAATATACAGTTGATCTTCAAAATTATTCATTCATAAAACACACACACAAAATGTGCCTGGGACAGTTTTTATTATTTTTTGTTATCTTATTATTATTAATATATTTTCCAACCACAATTCAGAACCAATATTTTATTTCACTAAGTTATAATTTAGTAAATTTTCATTTATTATTAGTTTCTTTAGTTTTTGGTTATTTGAAGTACTATTGTTAATTTAGCATCTTATTTAACTGGAGGGTCTGAATAATTTTGAGGACTGTATATTATGAGTCAAAGTATAACATACACTAATAAATTTCACCCCCAGCTTTGGAAAAGCGTTATTTTCAACAACTATACCTCATATTTTGTACATTTAATTGCTTCAGTGTTTATTCCTCTCCCTCTATATTTCTATATGTTCAATAAATCACCAGAACAATTTCCTTTTGTTCATCTGCTTTCTTAGTTAACTTTGTGGATCTGATAACTGCAAATTTAAAATCACCGCAGGGCCGTTTAGCTCTGCTGGCTGAGCAGCCCCCACATGTTCAAAGGCTCAGGTTCAATTTCCCACCAAAAAATGCTGTTATTGTTCTGTCTTGACTCTCCTGCAGGTCTTTCTTCAGTGTTGTTGCTAGAACTGCTCTAATATGCTGTAGGAATATGCAGTTTGATTGGTTGGTAGCATCACTTGAGGTGCTGTGCCGGCTGGAAACGTCCTTAAAACCTTATTCATCCCTTCCCATGAAAGACAGAAAAAAATCAGCTGTCAGTGAAACAAGATAAAATTGACAAAAATAATAAATAAAATTTCTATGAAAATCATGACGTTGATTTTGAATCATGGTTTGAAAGAAATACTAAAAACAAGCATGATGGGGCTCTGAAGCTAAAATGTTATTGAGCAACACTTTGAGACAATCACTGCAATCAGGTGTTTCTGTAACGTCCAATCAGACGTCTGCACCTGTTGACAGGAATGTGGTACATGTTCATGAGCAAGGCTCTCCATTTGGTCTGGGACAGTTTTATTTTTTTTAATTATTATTTTCAACTACTATTCAAAAGCAATATTTTATTTCACGAAATGTTATTTTTGTACATTTTTATTTATTATGTTTCTTTACTTTATTTGAATTACTGTTTAGGTTTTTCTTGAATGGGTGTGAATAATTTTGAGGATGAAATATTTTACCTGCATGCATTCACTCACAATGCAGAGAAGCATTTTCCAGGACTTTTAACTTGTTTTCTCATTTTCCATGGGTTTTCCAGGACTGGAAAATTGGTCATTTCCAGGTTTTCCAGGACGTGTGGAAACCCTGATTCCAGATGAGGCTTCAGCCAACAGCCGATCATCTCTCAGGTCCTGGTTCAGGTCTTTGCTGCAGGTTTTAGTCCTGCTTCTTCTTCTTCTGCCTCGCTCCCACCAACCTCCCTCACCCTCTGCCTCGCTCCCACCAACCTCCCTCACCCTCTGCCTCGCTCCCACCAACCTCCCTCACCCTCTGCCTCACTCCCACCAACCTCCCTCACCCTCCAACCTCCCTCACCCACCCTCTGCCTCGCTCCCACCAACCTCCCTCACCCCCCACCCCTCCCTGCCTCGCTCCCACCAACCTCCCTCACCCATCTGCCTCGCTCCCACCAACCTCCCTCACCCTCTGCCTCCCGCTCCCACCAACCTCCCTCACCCCTCTGCCTCGCTCCCACCAACCTCCCTCACCCTCTGCCTCGCTCCCACCAACCTCCCTCACCCTCCGCCTCACTCCCACCAACCTCCCTCACCCATCTGCCTCACTCCCACCAACCTCCCTCACCCCCCTCTGTCTCACTCCCACCAACCTCCCTCACCCTCTGTTTCGCTCCCACCAACCTCCCTTACCCTCCGCCTCACTCCCACCAACTCCCTCACCCTCCGCCTCACTCCCACCAACCTCCCTCACCCTCCGCCTCACTCCCACCAACCTCCCTCACCCTCTGTCTCGCTCCCACCAACCTCCCTCACCCACCCCCCCTCCCTCCTGCCTCGCTCCCACCAACCTCCCTCACCCTCCCTCCTGCCTCGCTCCCACCAACCTCCCTCACCCACCCTCTGCCTCGCTCCCACCAACCTCCCTCACCCATCTGCCTCGCTCCCACCAACCTCCCTCACCCTCTGCCTCGCTCCCACCAACCTCCCTCACCCTCTGCCTCGCTCCCACCAACCTCCCTCACCCTCTGCCTCACTCCCACCAACCTCCCTCACCCTCCGCCTCACTCCCACCAACCTCCCTCACCCATCTGCCTCACTCCCACCAACCTCCCTCACCCTCTGTTTCGCTCCCACCAACCTCCCTCACCCTCCGCCTCCTCACTCCCACCAACCTCCCTCACCCTCTGCCTCACTCCCACCAACCTCCCTCACCCTCCGCCTCACTCCCACCAACCTCCCTCACCCTCTGTTTCGCTCCCACCAACCTCCCTCACCCTCTGCCTCACTCCCACCAACCTCCCTCACCCTCTGCCTCACTCCCACCAACCTCCCTCACCCTCCGCCTCACTCCCACCAACCTCCCTCACCCTCTGTTTCGCTCCCACCAACCTCCCTCACCCTCCGCCTCACTCCCACCAACCTCCCTCACCCTCTGCCTCACTCCCACCAACCTCCCTCACCCTCTGCCTCGCTCCCACCAACCTCCCTCACCCTCTGCCTCACTCCCACCAACCTCCCTCACCCTCTGCCTCGCTCCCACCAACCTCCCTCACCCTCTGCCTCGCTCCCACCAACCTCCCTCACCCTCTGCCTCACTTCGACCAACCTCACTCCCACCAACCTCCCTCACCCACCCTCTGCCTCGCTCCCACCAACCTCCCTCACCCACCCTCTGCCTCGCTCCCACCAACCTCCCTCACCCCCCCCCCCCCCCCCCCACCCCCCTACCCTCTGCCTCGCTCCCACCAACCTCCCTCACCCATCTGCCTCGCTCCCACCAACCTCCCTCACCCTCCGCCTCACTCCCACCAACCTCCCTCACCCATCTGCCTCACTCCCACCAACCTCCCTCACCCACCCTCTGTCTCACTCCCACCAACCTCCCTCACCCTCTGTTTCGCTCCCACCAACCTCCCTCACCCTCCGCCTCACTCCCACCAACCTCCCTCACCCTCTGCCTCACTCCCACCAACCTCCCTCACCCTCCGCCTCACTCCCACCAACCTCCCTCACCCTCTGTTTCGCTCCCACCAACCTCCCTCACCCTCTGCCTCACTCCCACCAACCTCCCTCACCCTCTGCCTCACTCCCACCAACCTCCCTCACCCTCTGCCTCACTCCCACCAACCTCCCTCACCCTCCGCCTCACTCCCACCAACCTCCCTCACCCTCTGCTTCGCTCCCACCAACCTCCCTCACCCTCCGCCTCACTCCCACCAACTCCCTCACCCTCTGCCTCGCTCCCACCAACCTCCCTCACCCTCTGTCTCGCTCCCACCAACCTCCCTCACCCTCTGTCTCGCTCCCACCAACCTCCCTCACCCTCTGTCTCACTCCCACCAACCTCCCTCACCCTCTGCCTCGCTCCCACCAACCTCCCTCACCCTCTGCCTCGCTCCCACCAACCTCCCTCACCCTCTGCCTCGCTCCCACCAACCTCCCTCACCCTCTGTCTCGCTCCCACCAACCTCCCTCACCCTCTGTCTCGCTCCCACCAACCTCCCTCACCCTCTGCCTCGCTCCCACCAACCTCCCTCACCCTCTGCCTCGCTCCCACCAACCTCCCTCACCCACCTTCTGCCTCACTCCCACCAACCTCCCTCACCCACCTTTGCCTCACTCCCACCAACCTCCCTCACCCTCTGTTTCGCTCCCACCAACCTCCCTCACCCTCCGCCTCGCTCCCACCAACCTCCCTCACCCTCCGCCTCGCTCCCACCAACCTCCCTCACCCTCCGCCTCACTCCCACCAACCTCCCTCACCCTCCGCCTCACTCCCACCAACCTCCCTCACCCTCTGCCTCACTCCCACCAACCTCCCTCACCCACCCTCTGCCTCACTCCCACCAACCTCCCTCACCCACCCTCTGTCTTGCTCCCACCAACCTCCCTCACCCTCTGTCTCCAAGAAATCCATTCTTGGTTTTCATCCAACTTCCTCAAACTGAACAGCCCTCAAACCGAAGTCCTCCTGGTCGGCACCTCACACTCTTTTCAAAGCCACTAACTTCTCCCTCCATGACTTATCTGTCCTCCCCTCCCCTCAGGTTTAGAGTCTGGGTGTCGTCCTCGACAGCAACTCTCCTTCCAGTCTCACGTTAATGACATCACCAGTCCGTCTACTTCCACCTGCAGAACATCTCGTCCCTCTCTCTCTCCCCAAACTACTGCCATCTTTGTTAACAGCCTCATCACCTCTCGCATTGATAATATATAATTCACTTATTTTCCGCCTCCCAAATACGTCCCTCCAGAAACTGCAGCTCCTTCAAAACTGCAGCCCGCCTCATCACTCAGACCCCCGTTACTCGTCATATCACTCCCATCCTGCAACAACTCCACTGGCTCCCCATCAGACAAAGGATCATCTTCATACTCCTCATTACATTCCAGGCCCTCCACAACATGGCTCCATCTTCCATGTCTGATCTCCATGTTAACTCCCCCACCCGCTCCCTACCATCCTCCCTCATCCAGCTCTCCGCTCCCCCAGCCCGTCTTGTCTCAATGGGGAGCCGGCGTTTAGTCGCTCTGCTCCCCATCGCTGGAGCTCCCCCCTGATCTCCGGACTCCTTCCCTCTTTTCAAATAGACTCAAAACCCTCCTGTTCAGTCTTATTCCACCCAAGTCCACATGCATCACTCCAATGTTGCTTCTCCTGTTTCATTTCCTGTAGTTTTGTTTTCTGCGGTACCCCTTATGTGCGCGTTTTTACCGTTTTAGCTTCCCTTGTTTCATCTGCCTGTACAGGGTCTTTGGGTTCTTTGAGAAGATGCTTTCAAATAAAATTTTTTATTTTACTATCAACATTTCCAGCTTTTTATTTCCTTCCCGTTAATAAAACCTAAGCAGGCGTTACAGACAGACAGCAGAGTAACTGTACAGAATATCGGCTTTATTATGAAACCTGGGGCGTTTCCACAGACAACCATTCCACCTTCGTACAGACTTGTTCAGCTGATTTTGTTGCGATCACAACAAAAGGAGAGCGTGTACAGAGCAGGTCTCCTGCCCGAGCCCACTAAACCGCTTCAGTACAAAACTGGAGCAGGTCTGGTGACGTGCAGCCGTGATGTCACCGCCGTGATGTCACCGCTGTGATGTCACCGCCTCACGCCGCCAGACGTGCTCCCCAGAAAACTAAATCTTCAAAACTGTATACAATCGTATAATTTAAAATCCCCGACCCGGACAAAATAATTACAGAAGCAAAAAAAAAAAAGAGCACACAGCAGTCATCAGGTGTCAGACCCCCCCCCTCCCCTCACCCAGCCAGCCTTAACAACATGTAACACGCATTTCAGTATTCCTGCACTTCGCTTCAGAGCTGGATCCCAAATTCCCTGGAAAAGACGTCCACCGGAGCCCCCTGCAGACCCCCCCCCCCACCCACCCAAATCCCTGGCATCTGTAGATGCGTACATCAGGAGTGCAGTCAGTTGTTTGCATCAGCGCGATGGGCCGTGGACCAGGCGGGAAACACGAGCTCAGAATGAGCTGCAGGCTTACCTTTTCACACATTTTCCATTTAAACCATCGATACGACTCCACCGCGCTCGTCTGTTTCAGCTGATTTTTAAGAATACCTCTGGTTTCCTTCAACCTGGACTTTATTTGTGCATTTACTCACCGGTAACATTTCTGTATCACCGACTCCTCTATATGATATTTAGATGCGTTTTAAATCCACGTATATCCATATAATGGGAGTGAACGGGCCTCTATAAGACATTATCTGCAGAAAAACTCCTTTATTTCACCAAAACTGTAAGATAAATGAACCATTCTACTGGCCCTGGAACAATAGTTTACATTTGTTCAATCATTTGTGAAATTAGGGAGTTGTGTTGCAGATGTCTAACAGAGAACCAGTCATTCTGCCCTGTTCACTGCCACGGATCTAAAACTAACCTAAATACCATCCAAATGACTCACACTGATACAGAAATGTTACCGGTGGGTAAAAGCACGTATAAATTCCTACAAATAAAGTCCAGGTTTGAAACAAAAGAAAGTTTTCATTGAAGTCTTTCTGATCAAATTACAATAACTAAAAACCAAAAGCTTCCCAGCCGTTTGCTCGAGTTAACAACCGAAGCTCAACTATGATCATCTACGGAAGAAGATTAGGGCCAGTAAAGACAAAAAAAAATTATTCTGACTTTTCTCAGAACTTAAAATAAAAAAAAAATTCCAAGAAAGGCAAAATCCCAATTTCCCCACCCAGAAATTATATATAAAAAAAAAAATTATAATTTGGGGATTTTTTTTTTTAAAGAAAAGAATTGTGATTTCAGGATATTTTTTAAAATTTCCAAAAACGGCAGAATTCTAACTTTTTTTTTTCCCAGAAAAAAATAAATAAAAAAAAATTATATATATAAATAAAATTTGGGGAGATTTTTTTTTTTTATTTTAGAAAAAAAAGGCAGAATTCTGACTTTTTCCCTGAAAATTAAAGAAATAAATTGCAAGTTTTAAAAATGTGTGTGTGTGTATATATATATATATATATATATATATATATATATATATATATATATATATATATATTTCTGAAAAAGTCTGAATTCTGACCTTTTCCAGAAATAAGAAAAAAATCTCCTGAATTTTTCTCTCTAAATGTTTAGGAACAAAGTCAGAATTCAGACTTTCTTTGTCAGAATTCATAAATTTAAAAAAGTCCTGAAAATATTTTTAACGCTCTGGAAAAAATTCAGTCAGAATTCTGACTTTATTTCTGAATCTTTTTACTTCAGTGGCTCCAATCCTTTTCTGTAAATATTAAACAAATAAATCTGGACAATGAAAATGTGTAAAAACATAAATCTATGGCAGAATCTGTTGGCCATCTGCTCCAAACGAACATTTAGAAAGAAGGAACAGGAGAAGAGAAGCTGTGAGATCCAGTCGTGTGCCGGCTTTCCTCCCGACGGCCAGTCTCATGTCCAGAGTGTGAACAGCTGTCTCACAGGGATGGTAAAACCCGCCTCACACCACTCGCCGCACTTCAAAAAATCTCTTCAGGTAGTAAATCTGTCCGAGCGTCATGGCCACCAGAACCAGCGCTTCGAAGAAGGACCACAGGACCACTCTGCTGTTGGTGTTGTCGTTGACTGCAGGAGAGAGGACAGTCTGAGGCTGCAGCAGCCGTTCACAGACACCAACTTGCCATTTTCCCCCTTACTTGCTCGGTGTATCCTCTCGCGGACCTCCATGTACTCCTGCTCGTGCTTCACCGCCGTCATGGCAACCGCCAGCTCGTTGATCATCTCCTCCAGCTTGTTCTGATGGGCTGAAACATGCAGAGAAATCCATCAGCGGTGCATGGGGGCAGAGCGACGGTGCAGCAGACATGCATCAGCCACATGCATGATGCTTTCACACGCGTGGCAGACCGTACGTTTCTGCTTCTCACTGTGCAAACAAACCATCCACAAACATCTAAGAGCAGCAAATGCTTTCTATTAGTTTCCACTAAAGAATCAATCTGTTAGAGGGAAACTGCAGTTATGTGACGGCTGCCCCGTTTCCTACCATCCCAGCTGTCACCACCTACGAGAAGAAGGAAAGCACCCAGAGAAACGTCACCGAGACCATCCGGGACCAGGCTGAACGCTGATCGCACGGCCACGGTCCGCTGCCTACCTTCCGTCTCCATGTCCTGGCCTTTGGGGGTCTCTCCGATGTCGATGGTGAACATGACGATCTTGGGGGTCATGGTGGACATCTTGTTGCTGAAGCAGAACTTGTAGGTTCCATCCATGTGTGCGGCCACTGAATACTTGCCGCTGGACTCTCGGTCTCCTTTGTAGATCTGCTTCCCGTCAGGGCCGGTTATCTGGAGAGATGAAGACACGGGACACGAGCGTCTGAGCGCTGAAGTTTAAGGGACGCTAACTTTTGGCCACTAGAGGCTACAGCTGAACGATGAATCACATTTGTGAGGAATCTCAGATTTTAACCCTTTTACGACGCTGGCGACGGAAAGTGACACTCTTTAAGTTACCGTAACTCTTCTACCGTTTGCGCAATCGACGTAATTCTAACGGATTCTGAAAGCTGAGAACCGCAGCTCTGCGCTGATATGCGGCACTTTACGGTAGTCGCAACGGTTCCAGCACTGTGTCGAGTTTTGTAGCAGGGATTTTGAGTGTTCTAGAAGTGTTTGGGTAGTATTTAGGAATATTTGAGAGTATTTTAAGTGTAGAAGAAATATCCGATCCTGGTATCAGATCGGTGCATCTCTAGTAATTACGTCACCTGCTGTCGGCCGCGCAGGAATTCCCAGACAACGGGAACGCACGAAAACAGTGTTCTCGTACTGGTATGGAGATGGGAAGCAGCAGCTGCTCTGTTCGGCATTAACAGGCTTCTTTTTCCTTTTTCTCTGCCGTTTCTATTTATTTATCACATTATTACATTGTGAAGAGAAAAACGCCAAACAGAAAGACACTCAGTCGACACTGATCTTCACCAAACAAAAGGTGGACTGAATTTCACTTGGCCCAAACTTTGTGATCTTTGGCCACTCAGAAATATTGTCTTATGTATAAAATATAAATTCAGTAAAAATGTCTAAAGATCAGCGCAAACTGTCTCTGTGGAAAGTCTAGAAATAAAATGCGGTATCGACCTATTTTACTAACGAAATCTCACGAAATGTAGTCGTTCAGTCACAAAATATTGCGGGTTTCCGTGAAATATCGCGAGATTTTGTTTGTAAAATAGATCAATATCGCATTTTTAAACATCTATATGAAATCTCCATTAGGGATGGGAATCGAGAACCGGTTCTCCGTTGTTTGATTCCATGGAATCGTTCATCTTCCTGCCTATCGATTCCTCTTATCGGTTCCGTAAATGTCGGACGCATTTGCGTGCTGACGTCACGTACGCGTCTCCAACATGGCGTCGCGGCGAACGTGCTCCAAAGTTTGGTTGAATTTAATGAAAAAAATACGATATAAGTGCGAGTTACACGTTAATCACATCAGAGGGAGGAAATACATTCAACTTTTGGCCACACAGCAGTTAGTCTGTTGGAATATAAAGCCTTTCGTATGTTGCTAAGCAACCGCGCGGGGGGGGGGGCCCCCCCCCCCTTTCTTCACCCAGGTAATAAAACTCCCCTCCTTAATATGTTAGAGATTATTCATAAAATATCGCGCTTTGTCTTAACCTTTAGTCTTTAGTTTATCTTGAACATGTTTAAAGGAAAGAAGCAGCATCTTCTGTGTCATTTGTGTACTGCTGTGTACTACTATGTACTACTATGTACTACTGTGTACTGCTCTGTAAATTATAACAAAATATCTGACAACTGAAACGAAACACACACACAAACATATTCATACACATTTACACACACATAATTTATTTCAACATGTTCAAAAGGAGTAAAAAGAAGTTAACTTATTTAATCCCTTTAAGTCCTAAAAGATCTTGTTTTCTTTGTCAAAAGGTAAACATGCTATTTTTTCTGCACAGAAACTGTTTCTGTACAGAAGTTGATCACTGCAGTTGTATTTTATGAGTTGTTTTTTAACTGAAGTCAACTTTAAGGTGAAGTTGAAGGCAAAATGGTGATGCATATTTTAAACGGAAAGAGTTACTGGAACCAAAGCCGTTCATACTGTATTTAATCATTCAATGAGAATCGATAAGGAACCGAATCGAAACGTGGTATCAATAACAGAATCAGAATCGCTAAATTTTTAAAGATTCCCATCCCTAATCTCCATATGAAAATATTGCGATATTTCAGTGTATCACTATTTTTCCCAGCCCTACAGAATGGATGGCTATCCTGTATTTCATGGGGAAATACTGGATGGAAAGCGCGTGAAAAAAAATAGCATTTTAAATCGCAATTGCAATATTGGTGAAAAGAATAATAATAATAATAACAAAAAAAAACACAATTAGATTTTCCCCCAAAATCGTTCAGCCCTAATTAAAAGTATTGCAAACTTACTTTTCATTGTACCTATTAGGGATGGGCGATATTTTATCGTGTGTGATATATCGTCAAAGAAATTCCCCACAATTACAATTTGAATTTATCGTTATCGTGACAATTTATCAGGTTGTGTTTGCAGTTGCACCACTTTGTTTTTTTTTTAAATAAGCCAAGTTAGTTTTGCTGTTTGCATCGTTTGCATAAATGTGGTCTCTCATATTTCAGACTTGTTTGATTGGTGTCACCACAGTTTTGCACTTTCAGGTGCAATACTTGAACTTAAATGACATAGTTTAGTGGCTTCTAGTATTTTGTAGGGCTTTCAAGACAGAATTTAGTGACAGATTTATAATACGAAATATTTTGGTGATAGTTTTTATCATCACTTATCGTTACCGTGATAAATAAGAGAAATTATCGTGATACATTTTTTAGTCCATATCGCCCATCCCTAGTACCTATTATGTCAGTACCTAGTATTATGCAGTGCTGGCCCCAAATATCGGCAGGTTTTATCGGCCATCGGTTGAGGCTAATAAGACAATATCGGTATCTGTATTGGTTTCCCTGACTGTACCCTTGTTCTTCACTTATGCAGTTGCCCTTTGAGTTCATCTATATTTAAAACATGTCACTTGTTCACAAAAACTGGTTGTAAATTATTTCTAGCTCCCACGACCAGTCGATTAATCATATGTCGACTCTCTTAACTAATTTAATAATCGTCTAATCCTTTATTGTTCTTGAGCTTCGTTTTCCCTCTCATCACCACTGTACCTTCCGTTGCTACTTAAATCTCGCGAGATTTCGTGTTGTTACGAAAATTTTGTTAGTAAAATAGATTGATACAGCGTTTTCAAATATTGATATGACAGACATATGAAAATATCGCGATATCAGTGTATCTACATTTTCCCCACCCCTCTAAATGCACATACAAATTGCTAAAAATAAGGTACAGATTGGATACAGACATTTCTATACACGTACCAGAATGCCTGATGCCTGTTTTGTCTTTTATACATGCTGCCCTAACCAGGATTTGTCATTTTTAATTCATTTGTAATGTTCCTGATGAGCATCTGTGAATTTGTAAAACTAACAGTATTTATGTTCACATTTTATTGTTCTTTGAACAGATGAGCATTATTCCCTCCGGCTTGTTTACAGAAAACTACTGGTGACATGTCATATTAGGCTTTGGCTGTGACTAAACATTACTCTCACTTTGAGATAAAAATATGGGGATATATATTTGTCTATCGACATTCAGCCTAAATATATCTTGATATGACTTTTGGTCCATATCGCCACTTCTGGGTTAAATAAATGAATAAGGAGACCTAGAGTAAAGTTATGTAAGATAATCTGTTGAGGTAATTTGTATCACATCTGCTGTTTGACATTTTTACTAAAAGTATGGAAGAAAAAACTCTGAACAGCTATCTGGATGAGGATCATTCACTATAAGGATCAATAACACTCGTGATTGCTTCTGATTTGCATGAAAGAAGCTGCTTTTAATCAAAGTTTGAATGAAAGAGGTGCTAACAAACATGGAAACATATGGTAACGACTGATGGGAAACAAAAACACTTCATTTGGGATATTTAACCCTTTAAGCACGAATAAAAACACCGGTCAAAAGAAACTGGACCCAGTTTAACTCTAAACTGCACACATTTGTAGAGTTTATTTAGCTAAAGGTTAGCATTTAAGGCGGCTACAGTGCTAATGTTGCACTTCCTGCCTCGTAAAGGCTTCAAACACCTGTAACATAAAAGGAGAAGAAAAAACTATATACTCATGATGTATCAGGGTAATTTAAGATGTTTTGCACCGTGCAACAAGCTAAATATCGTAAATCCAGACAACGGCTAACTAGCATCAGGTGACGTTACGCAGGCAAGCAACTAACGGCTAAGAGCTAACGTTAGCATAGGCCTCGTCTGTCTTCTCAGCGTTTTAAAGTGTGAAGCGCGAGCTGGCAAACCATTCTCTGATCACTAGGTGAAACATCTCACCTCCACATCGATGTCTAGAAAGCCTCCTTCGGCCACCTCGAACATGAGGCCCATCTTCGTGCCGGAGTTGACCCGCTCGTAGAAGCACTCTTCGGCATGCGCGTCTATGCTAACGAAGTAGCCGGACGCGGTGGCGGACAGAGCCGCCAGCAGCAGCAGCAGCTCCGAGGCGGTGAACATGTCTGTTGGATGGTAGGTGGTGAAGATGAAGCCGTAAAAAAAATGTCCTGTTACAAAGATCCTGCAGGACGTCGGCGTGTCTGAGCGAGCTGAGCCTCCGCCGCTGTGTGACTGCCACGTACGGGCTTATTGGACGGCAACCGTCGAGGGCCAAATTTACAAGTGCGCTTTTACCAATGGTGAAACAGCTCATTTTCCAACCTGTGGCTGGAGGAAACATGAAGGACCAGATGATTTTTAAGTCTTAGGTTTAAGTTTTTATCTTCCAGCGTCCAGAAACAAAGTTATTCCTGCTGCTGTTTGAAAATTTAGCTTTATCTGGATGAGAGAAGCTGATGTTGGACATGCAGGTGTTGTGTCTAAGCGGTGAACCAGATCCATCACAACACCATTTATCCTCCTTATTTATGGAGATTCTGACAGTTTTCCAAACTTACATTTAAAACATTTATCATAAAAACAAAGTTAGGCTGTTACAGCTGCTATCTGCGATATAGCAGGATAAAAATTCACAAGTAACCAATATCACCATTACATCAGCGGTTTAGCACAACACACATGTAGTCAACGTGTTAATGATGGCAAGTTGTGAACCAGTTTTTAAATGTTTTTTGAAGACCCAAAGATATTCGTACTCGTGCGGCCCAAGGTTATAATAGTTTTGGATTTTTCATTAGTTTCAGTTTTTTAATTAGTTTTTACTTTTTGTTTTTCAATTCAGTTAGTTTTAGTTAGTTTTTTGAACAAGTTTGCTAGTTTTTATTAGTTTTTATTTTTTGGAAAATGCTTAGTTTTTGTCTTAGTTTTAGTTTTGGGGGAATTTTTTTTGTCAAATTATAGGTATTCGTCTGGCGTGGCATTCAAAATCATCAGAAAGTCGCTCAAAATAAAAGCAAAGTAAATAGATTCAATGGAAATAGATTTCATATCAACTCAAAAAGCTGATGTATTACATAAATTTACAAAAACTACAACTAAGGATGTTTTGCAATAATTTTAGTTCGTTTTAGTTTGTTTTTTAAAGACACAATACAGTTTCAGTTAGTTGTCGTTTTTTGAAAAACTGTCATTTTTATTTCAGTTGACGAAAATGTTTTTTAAATTTTAGTTTCAGTTTTTTCGTTAGTTTTAGTTAACTATAATAACCTTGGTGCAGCCTACACCTTGTATTCTTTCTCCTGACACGTGCATCAGGTTTTTAGTCATGAGGCTTGTGGAGTGAGCTGCTGTTAGATGGATAAACTAATCCAGAGATTAGCTCATGAGGATGATTTAACACGAATATTTCTAAAAGAATAAGGAGAAAAATAGAAATAATGAACAACAAATTCAACTGAATAAAACGTAAAAGCAGATCCATAACTGCACTGGCTCGTCCTCTCGCTTCAGAGAAGGAGAAAATAAATTAAGAGTCATCTCTGAAGCGGCCACTAGGTGTCACTGCAGCACAAGCAGAGAGGCTTCTGCTGCATCTCTCTGATGGATCCACGGCGATCCTGCAAGATTTGATATCGATCTAATACCAAGTACATAAAGGGATAGTATCGTCTATACCGATATTGGTACCGATTCTTTTTAAATGGGGCGGTCAAATCAACAAATTTATGCAAAGACTACTTGTGGAATCTATTCATACCCCCCAAATTAAAGAATGAAAAAATCATCTGTCAGTGAAATAACATTAAATTGACAAAAGTGATCATAAATAAATATTCTATAAAAATCATGATGTTGATTTTGAATTGTGAATTGAAAGAAATATTAAAAACAGTCTCACAAAAAAAACAAATAAACATGTAAACAAGCATGATGAGGCTCCAAAGCTACTTTTTTGTTGAGCAACACTTTGAGACAATAACTGTAATCAGGTTTTTTCTTTGATGTTCATAAATACGTCTGCACCTGTCGACAGGTGTGTTGGTCCATGTTCATGGGAAAGATGCTCTAATGTGTCTGGGACAGTTTTTGTTTTTTTGTTTAAATGATTTCCAACCACATTTCAAAAGCAATATTTTATTTCACCAAATTACAGTATAATTTTGTCAATTTTTCTTTATTATTAGTTTTTTTTAAGTTTCTTATTTGAATTACCATTGTGAATTTAGCATTTTGTTTAATTGGAGGGTTCAAATAATTTTGAGGACGACTATAGATAGATAGATAGATAGATAGATAGATAGATAGATAGATAGATAGATAGATAGATAGATAGATAGATATATATGTATATATGCACATATACTTATAATGCAAAAATTGTTATTCTTGTGATGAAAATCTGAATTTGTCATTATCTGTATGAGAGAAGCTGATATTTGGCATGTACATATCTCGTCACCAAGGTGAACCGGATCCACCAGAAACCACATCGTCTCCTTATTTCTGAAACGCGTGATAGTTTAAATCCTTCCGTTTAACAAAGTTTCACTGGAGCCGTTTTAAAGTCTGAATCTGGCTTCATCTTAGTGGGAGAAGCTGGTTTAGGGAATATGGGGGTCTTGTCATTGCAGAGAACCGGATCCATCAGAAACCACTTTATCCTCCATATTTATGAAGTTCTGATAGTTTTCAAGACTTGCGGTACTTTGAAGTATGGATATAATTGCAGTCGTATTGATACCTCTGTTTTTGTGGTATGGATTTTGGACGGGTGATATACTGTCAAAGAAATAATTTGCCATTTCACTATGAAACCGATAAATTTAATTGATCAGGTTGTGTTTGCAGTTGTACTACTTCTGATTTTTATAACACATTTAGGTAAATGTAAAATTTGTTCTTATATTTCAGACTTGTTTGGTTGGTGTCACTACAGTTTTGCAATACGGATGTACTACTTGAACTTAATTAATGTAGTATAGAATCCACTATACTACTAAACAATATTATTTAGAATGTTTTAATAGATTTATAATAGAGTCGATTTGGCATTATATATATTTTCTTTAACTCCATCATTGAAACTGATAAAAACATACTGTACTTTCAGTCCATACTGCCCATCCCTAGTATGAATAAAAATTTGATTACGCATTAATGATTAAAAAATAGTGAATAGATTCCACAGATTAACCTCTTTGCATAAATCTGTTCATTTGACAGCCTTATTTTTTTTTAAGTATCGGTATCGATATCGGTATTGACTATACGAGCTCTTTATTTAAGTAAGTAAGTAAGTAAGTAAGTAAACTTTATTTGTACAGCGCTTTTCACAGACAGGAGTCACAAAGTGCTTCACATGATTTACTTGGTATCAGATCGATACCAGATCTTGCAGTATCGCACACCTCTCAAGCAGGCGCTGAACGCACCTAAAAAGCGAGTTTAATGAGCATGCGCGAAGTGAAAGCGAGTGGACGCTCGTTTAAATCAGGGCTCTCGCCGGATCAGACGCTCTCGGGCGGGGATCGTTCAACAAGCTGCTGTTTGAACGCCGCAAGGAAAGACGGCAGCTCAGGTTGAACAAATCGAAGCACTCTCTGTTTTGTCGCATGTTTGGTGACGTCCAATAGTCGACTTGCTGTGAAGTCTCCTGGGCCGAGGCCTAGAGACTTTTTTTCCTCCTTTTTTAAATAGCGGACGCCACTGAAATTTTCCGCGGATGCCTAACTAGTTATGAATGCCCGTTTATACCGGGTGTTAACCGATGAAGCACTTTATTGATTGATTGAAGAGGAGACGGTCGGATCCGATTGTCAGTCGTTTGAAGCTACTGCTAACTGCCAGCGAGGAAGTGAGGAAGGAAAAAAAATGACATCTCGGAGGTAAAGGGGGGGCTTTCTGGAAAACAATGTCTGGTGACAGTGCTAGCCGAGCAGGCTAAGTTTATCTGAACTCAGCTGGTTGAGCTTCGTGTTTCTGCTAACGAGTTCTGCTGTAAACCGACGGCAGGGAACCAACTAGCAAGGGTCACTTCATTTAGCGTTACACCGGCAACTTGAGTAAACAAGACGATAACACTGCTGTCCAACGTTCACACCGCAATTAGCTGTGTTTTTTCTTTTCTACTAAACATATAGAAACATTTAAGTTTACTTTAACTGTATTTTAGCTCCAAACAGAGGATTAGAGCATTTTTTAAATTCATAAATAATAGCACAGCTGTTACACTTGAGTTAGCCGAGCTTTATTTACAAAACACTTTTGTCACAAAACAACAAAATGCAACCCATTTGAAGGGAAGTGAACTTTTCAAACTTCGGGAAGGCGAATATCCAGAAAGACAAGAGGTTTTATGTTATTGAGAGCAGAATAAATTGATGTTACAGATAATTGCAGCCGTGTAATATGTTGGGTCAAATCAGGGTGACAAGATGAAGTCAGAAACTCAAAGCCGAAGGCTGAATAAAATATTAAATATGAGATTTCAAACAGTGTTTGGATGTGAAAAGTAATGAAAAGATGTGAACAACTGCTGAGAAAGAGGAAGAAGGTGGTGCCACTGAATAAGGCTGCCAGATTATGGATTACGGAAATCATTACATCGATTATTTTGGTCAATATTGAAGTCGCAATTATTCAAACGATAATTTTTTTGTTACATCATTCATTTGTTCAACAATTCTCTCTTTATTGATAATTTACGCAAAATGTTCAAATTGAAAATTAATATAGGCTACAAATATGTGTCGATATTTTTTCCCACCCTTATTTTTCAGAGTGTCAGAAACGGATAACAAAACTGCTATTTGCAATGTTTTTTACAGCTTCAATATCGGTATTGATATCGGTTATCGGCCACATGAGTTTTAAAATATCGGATATCAGCCAAAATTCCAATATCGTGCATCCCTACTTTATATAAATATCTGTAAATACAACCTGATAACTTTGTTTTTATCATGAGATGACAAATTATTACCATGGGGAATTTCTTTGACGATATCGCACGCGATAACACATTGCCCATCCCTACCAGTCATTAATGTTTTTATTAGTATCATAATAAATGTACACTGTTTTTTGTTAATAGATAAAATTAAGTACATTTATACCTGTGTTAATTTTAGGGGTGTAACGGTACATCAATCTATATCAATGTATCAATAAAGATCAATGTATCGTAAATTGATCCAAAAACCCAATATCAACCAAAAAAACTGTATCAAGCCCACTTTTATTTAGAAAATTGCTTTATTTTGAAAGTCCTCTGATAGAATTTTCACAACAAAATCCATATTTATAGTTGTGCAGTGGATAAACGTGACACAGGTAGATTGTACTGCAAAGCGTATGGTTATGTTAAGCAATAACCTTGTTTATTAGTTATGTTGCTTTATATTGTTATAAGAGATGCATATATTGAATTTTGGCCGATTCCATATGCCGGTATTTTAAAACCCATGTGGCCGATAACCATATCGATACCGATATTAAAGCTGAAAAATAAATTGCATAATATTCATTCCTTGTGCAAAATTAAAAACCCAACTTTGTAGAGAACAAGCAAACTAAACAGATCAGACAAAATTTTTTTCTCTCTTTACCCCCTCTATCCTCTTTTCCCCCCTATTTTCCAACCCCCCCCCAAAAAACACCCAACACCAAACACACCCAAATCCTACTTATTTTTTTTTATTTACCATACTTTCTATAATATATAGTAAATTTTTTATGTTTTATATTTATGTAGTTTTTTTTTAAAAAGAAGAAATTTTTTTTTTTTTTTACTTTTTAAACCTTGGTTAAATATCGGTTGAATATTTTTGTGTTTGGCCATTCCCTGATACTCAGTTTTAAGGCCGATATAGGCCAATTATCCAAAAGGGGGCCGATGATATCGTGCATTCCTAATTGCTTTATATCGATCGGTGGATCCTAAATCGAATCTAATCTAAATCGTATCGTGATTGAACTTGAAATATCGGCAGATATCAAATCACCTATCCACTGTATTGATATAATATCATGATTAGACCAGTGATTTACACCCCGAGTTAATTTGTTACCTTTCTTTCTTAAACGTTATTTGTGTCAAGCTTAGTAGCTTCAGTCACATGGCAGGATATACGGTTCATTCATTCAGCAGTAGTTCGGTATCGGGTATCGGCCAATACACTCGGCCCAGGTATCGATATCCAATTGGATCAGAAAAAACTGCATCGGTGCATCTCTACATTATATAAGTAATTTTATATTTTTAATTTTAATTAATTTAATTAATTAATTTTAATTTTTTTAGGGCTGGGATGAAATGTCGATACACTGAAATATCGCAATATTTTCGTATGCAGATTTCATATTGATATTTAAAAATGCGATATCGATCCATTTTACCAACGAAATCACACAAGATTTCATCGTTCTCATAGGAAATCTCGCGAGATTTCTTGAAAACCTGCGATATTTCATAACAGAACAACGAAATCTCGCAAGAAATACATCGACACTGCATTTTTAAAATATCAATTTGATATTGGCATATAAAAATATCACAATATTTAAGTGTATTGATATTTTTTCCCAGCCCTATCATTTTTCTGGTCCTGTAGGATGTAGGGCCGTGCAACTGATCGAAATTTGATCATGATTTCAATTTTTGTATCAAACGATCTCCAAACCCCCATGATCGAGTTGAAATGATTTTTCCCCATTTTTCTTTACACAATTTCTAAAAGTCATTCCTAAGTTTATTTTGGGATTTTAAAAAATATATAAAAAATATTTATTTTACTCATCACATACAGAGAAACTGCAGAACAGCTGGAAACATTGTTTATTTTGGATACGTGTATGTTTTTCTACAATTTTGCATTTATTTAAAGTTTAGCCTGTATTTATTTTTAGTTTGAACATTGTGCATAAATTACCAATCAAGTGTGAGAAATGCTTAATAAATGTATGGTGTTACTAAAAAATGATCATTTGAATAATCATGATTTCAATGTTGATAATAATCATGATAATTATTTCTTTTCCGTAATAGATGTGGGGCAATATTTTGAGTTTTAATCCTTCTAGAAAAGCACTTATGTTACTATAAACAGCTTGGATGTTCATGTTAGATAAACTGCAAGTTTTTATTTATTTCACCTTTACTGACTGCTGTATATTTGCTCCTTTTCTGACCATGTTGTGGTTTATTTCTCTCAGGTGGTTTCACCCCAACATCACAGGTGTGGAGGCTGAAAACCTCCTGCTGACTCGGGGAGTGGATGGCAGCTTCCTAGCCAGACCCAGTAAAAGTAATCCCGGAGACTTCACCCTCTCCGTACGGTAAGTTACGACTCTGCAGCGTGTTTCTGTGATAAAAGGTTCAGATTAATCAGCCAAACTCCGATTGCCCCCTCAGGGGACAACGGAAAATATTAGGGCTGGGAAAAAATATCCATACGCTGAAATATTGCAATATTTTCATATGCAGATTTCATATAAAAATACAAAAATCCGATATGGATCTATTTTACCAACGAAATCTTGCGAGATTTTGTAAGATAACGGTGAAATCTTGCGAGATTTTCCGAAAACCTGCAATATTTCTTGACTGAACGACGAAATATCGCGAGATTTGATTAGTTAAATTGATCAATACCAAATTTTAAAATATCGATTTGATATCAGCATATTAAAATATCGCGATATTTCAGTGTATCGATATTTTTTTTCCCAGCCCTGGAAAATATGTTTCTGTTAAAATAGCTGTAATGAGCATGGAGGGTAAAATATGAGACATTGAAAGAAGGATTTATATTATTATATACAGTCATCCAATCAACGAAATATGTAAATTCATACAAAGATACAGAAAATTAAAGTATCAGATAAAATTAAAAATACTTTTTCACACAAAGGTAAAGTTCTGTAAAACAAAACATGCTGTAAATAAAAAGTTATCCAATTAAAAATGAAAAAGATATTTAAATTAATTTTATGAATTAAAGGTGATGGCCACAATTTTTTCATCAAAACAATTTTTTTTGAAAAAAATAATGCATCCACAGAACGTTTAGAGGGGTGCAGAATAAGTTTTAATTTAACAAAAAAAAAAAAAATTAATAGCAAATACATTCAGTTATCCTCAAAATTATTCAGACCGTCAATTAAAGAAGGGAAAAAAATCAGCTGTCGGTGAAATAAGTTAAAATTGTCAAAAGTAATAATAAATAAAAATTCTATGAAAATCATGACGTTGACTTGGAATTGTGGTTCAAAATTAATATAATAAGCAAACACACAAAAAATAAAACAAGTAAACAAGCATGATGGGGCTCCAAAAATGATTATTTTTAACTACAATAAAAAAGCAATATTTTATATCTGTAAATTATAATTTTTAAATTTTTTATTTATTATTATTTTCTTTAGTTTGCAGTTAATTGAATTAGTATTGTGAATTTAGCCTTTTCTTTAGTTTCAGGGGGTGAATAATAATGAGGAGGACTGTATGATGTAACTGACTAAAACTGCCATCTTTAAACTGGACGATAAACGATCACATCAACTCAGCTTTGAGCGGTTTGAACGTTTAACTCGCCTCAGAGAGAAACCAGCAACCTGCAGCTGTAATTTAGCGTTTCACGTTGTCCGAACTGAGTCTACCTGCATCAGTTGGGTCTCCGGGAGCAGCAGGCAGGTGTCCTGGCAAATAAACCCCCCCTTTCCTTGTTTCACCTCCCCGGCTCTAAACTAACAAAGTCAGCTGAAGAGCCAGATGGTCGGCCGAGGAGCTGCTGCAGAGCAACCAGAGCTAAACGGAGGGCAAATATTAGATTTATGCGATGGACACGAGCAGGACTGGAATAAATGGAAGTGTTGCTCAGCATCTCCTGCATGTGTGCTGCATAAACCAGAGGTGTTAAACTCATTTTAGCTCCACATTATATCAACTATTTCCTAGCTTTATATCCTGATTTCATTTATTTTCATATTTTATTTATTTTAATTTGATCATTGTATCTGTATTTCATATATAAAGAGATATTTATATATAAAAATATATTAAAGGTGATCGCTTCAAGTTTAATTCCTCCCCACCAGTAGGTGGCGCACTCACACTCGCTTACTCAATCAAGCTAGCAACTCTGGAGACAATACTAATGGCGCAGAATAGGGGATTATCACGCTTACCGGAAGTTCCAAGATTTTGGACACTTCCTCTTCCGAGCCATGTTAACGACAGCCGTTCCTGCTCTGTTATACTGTTTAAATCGGATAAACTCCAAACATACTTAAGTTTTCATTCTAGACTGAAGTGATACTAAGGATCAAAAGTGGATCAAAGCGATCGATTCGCCGCGGTGAAGGGCCGAACTTTATAATAAAACACACATTTGTTTGTCGCCGGTGGGGGCACGACACCGGCACTTCACAGCATGCTAGCATTAGCCAGCTAGCGTTACTGACGTGCTTAACATTGTGCGTCTAAAACACACAAACATCTGAAAATCGGGTCTGTACCCCCCGTTTCCAGTGGAACAACTGGGGACTGCCAAAAGGAGACGCTTTCAGATGCTTGTGTGTTTTCAGCCGCACAAAGTTAGGCATGTTATCGAGCGGCTAATGCAACCTGCTAACACGACTTATAGTCTGCCGGCCACAAACAAACGTGTGTCGTTTTATTATAAGTTCGGTCCTTCACCGCGCGAATCGGTCGTTTTGATCCACTTCTTCCTTAGCATCACTTCAGTCTGAATGAAAACTGCTGCGTTATCCGATTTACAAATTAACAGAGCTGGCGGACTATTGTTAGCAGGTTAGCATAGCCAGCTTGATGACGGCCTAACTTTGTGCGGCTGAAAACACACAAGCATCTGAAAGCGTCTCCTTTCTTGGCAGTCCCCAGTTGTTCCACTGGAAACGGGGGGTACAGACCCAATTTTCAGATGTTTTGTGTTTTAAGACGCCAAAGTTAAGCACGTCAGTAAATGCTACTGGCTAATGCTAGCATGCTGTGAAGTGCCGGTGTTGTGCCCCACCGGAGACAAACAAACGTGTGTTTTATTATAAATTCGGCCCTTCACCCGCAATCGATCGCTTATCCACTTTTGATCCAGATCACTTCAGTCTGAATGAAAACTAAGATTTCAGACCGTTAAACAGAAACCAGGAACGGCTGCGTAACATGCCCGAAAGAGTGTCCAAAACCGGGAACTCCGGAAGCGTGAAATCCCCTACCATAGGTAACGTCGACCAAAATAATTGCCCGCAAAGAAAAAACAATTATTTCCCAAAATAACCCCCAAAAAAAAAATTCACAGAAATTTTTCAAATATCAAGAAACTAACATTGTGATAATAAAAAAAAATTGACAAAATTTTAATGTAGTGGTATTTTAAGTTTTGTGTATGTATTTGATTTGAAAAGAATCATAAAAAACAAACAAACAAAAAAACTGTCCCAACCAATAGAGCACTTTCCCATAACATGACCAACAACCTGCAACAGGTGCAGACGCTATTGGACGACAAAAACACGTGATTGCAGGATTGTCCAAAGTGTTGCCAACAACATTTATTTCAGGAGCCCATCGTGCTTGTTTACTTCTTTTTTTATTATTTACTTTTAAAATTTCTGTGGAGCCTCAATTTAAAATCATCATGATTTTTATAGAATTTTTATTTATTATTAATTTAATCAATTTCAACTTATTTCACTGACAGCTGATTTTTTTTCCTTATTTATTGAGCGGGTACGACAAATCATGAGGATAACTGTATGTGTTTGTATAAAGACCTTTTTTTTTTTTTTGTGAAATTAAAACTTATTCTGCCCCCTCTAGATGTTCTGTAGATGAATATTTTTTGAAAAATTAATTGTTTTGATGAAAAAATTGTAGCTATCACCTTTAATTTATAAAATTAATTTAATAGTTTTTTCATTTTTAATTGGATACCTTTATTTACAATGGTTTTTATTTAAAGTTTTTTTTTTTTTTACAGAACTTTATGTGAAAAAGTATTTATATTTTTATATGATATTTTAATTTTCTGTATTTATTTTTATGCATTTACATATTTGATTTCTTTCACATCTCATCTCAGGTGTCTGGGAGTTAAAAATCCAGTATTTCACATCATGATCAGCGTAACGTTTCCAGGTTTAGAGGATATTTAACTGCACATACGTGAACATTTCCTTGCTGATGACTCGAACTGGCTCAGCTGATCAAACTGAAGTCAGAAAGATGGAAAAGAAGAAGTAATCGTCCATATTTGGGAATCTGGCGGCTGGCTTTGGCCCCCGGGTCGTAGATTTGACACCCCTGGCTTGTGCGACCAGCATCATCATCTTTGTTTGTGGTTTGATGTCAGGTCATAAATGTTGAAAATGAAGTGTAATTAAATCATTTCAGCTGAAGCAGCTGCGTTATTTTCATCGTTTAACCGTCATCTTACGCAGGATTTACTTCCTGCGGGAAAAAGAAGAAGTCACGCTCGTCTGGGGAACATTTCCACAGGGAAACCAGTCCCTGCTGGTCTGAACCGTCAGACCGAGGCGCTCGTCATCGTCACGTCTACCACAAGTTCCCCTTTTTTTGTTCTCTCAGATAATGGCGGTCACCTACGATGACTCAGCACTCTCGCCGCCGTCTGCTCTGAGTTACAGCAGGAAAATGTGTCAGTGCTGAAAGTTACAGGACTGATGGTCGAGCTGCTGCTCGTGATAGCGAGCGTTATAACGAAGGGTTAAACTAGTCCCCCCCCCACCACCACCACCATTTTCTCTTTTATCACCACCAGTGTCTCAGGAACGGTAAATTATAGAGATGTCCAATATTATTGGCCAATATCTGCATTAAAATGTAAAATCTGAAAATTTCTGTATCAGTTTTTATCATGCCGATATTTCTACTAACAAAATCTTGCGATGTTTCGCAATGAACAATGAAATCTCGTGAGATTTCGTTAGTAAATCTTGTTCCATCAGCAGTGGTCCAGCATGAAGAAAAGTCCCTGGTTTTGTGGTATTTTTCTGATATTATCTGGCAATATCGGCAATAAAATGTATTATCGTAAAATTTCGGTATCGGTTTTTATCATACCGATATTTCAACTAACAAAATCTTGCGATGTTTCGTAACAAACAATGAAATCTCGTGAGATTTCTTAGTAAATCTTGTTCCATTAGCAGCTGTCAAGCATGAAGAAAAGTTCCTGTTATTGTGGTATTATTCTGATATTATCGGCCAATATCAGCATTCAAATGTAATATTGTAAAATTTCAGTATTGGTTTTTATCATACTGATATTTCTACAAACAGAATCCTGCGATGTTTCGTAACAAACAATGAAATCTCGTGAGATTTCTTAGTAAATCTTGTTCCATTAGCAGCGGTCAAGCATGAAGAAAAGTTCCTGTTATTGTGGTATTATTCTGATATTATCGGCCAATATCGGCATTAAAATGTAATATCGTAAAATTTCGGTATTGGGTTCTATCATACCGGGGTTTTTTCATCGTTATTTATGCAGCTTGTCTCATTGAGATCAAAGATCTCTTTTGCAAGAGAGACCTGTTTTATATCGGCTGATAATATCAAGATTATCGAGATTTTGATTTATACGATCAAAATATCCTGATATTTTATAACAAATAATGAAATCTCGTGAGATCTCGTTAGTAAATCTTGTTCCTTTAGCAGTGGTCCAGCATGAAGAAAAGTCCCTGTTATTGTGGTATTTTTCTGATATTATCTGCTAATATCGGCATTAAAGTGTAATATCATAAAATTTCAGTATTGGTTTTTATCATACCAATATTTCTACTACAGAAGTCTCATGATATTTCGTAACGAACAATGAAATCTTGCAATATTTCTTTAGTAAATCTTGTTCCATTTGCACTGGTCTTGCATGAAGAAAGCCGTTATTGTAGAGTATTCTGATATTATTGCAGAATCAAAATGAACATCGGAAAATTTTGTGCAATTTTAATCAACCATATTTCTCCATTAAATCTTGTGATATTTTGTAACAACAATGAAATCTTGTTCCAATAGCAGCGGTCCAGCATGAAGAAAAGTCCCTGTTATTGTGGTATTCTTCTGATATTATCGGCGGATATCAGTGTTAAAAATGTGATATCGGAAAATATCTACATAGTTTTTTTGGACCAATATTTTTACCAACAAAATCGTGCGAGATCTCGTTCTGTTAGAAATCTCGCAAGCGCTTGTTGTTCCATTGGTCAAGCATGTATAGAAGTCCCTGTTATCCTGGAAGAACTTCATTTCCCAGCATTCCTTTCAGAGTCATGTGACTACGGTGCAGCTGCTGCTGCTACAGACTGACTTGCTTTGAAGTTGCTTATATGTCTGGTTTTAAGCTGTTGGTTAAGTTTCCAAGTTATCAGAAACAATTAGCCACATGTTGTCTAATACCTGCTAGTATTGATATCTGAACTCCTCAGGCTGAGTTAAGGATATTTTGGGATTTTTGCTTTCAGAGTAGAACACAGTTGTATCTCTCAAAATATGAGAGATACAACCTCACAGTTGTCTAAGTAGATTGTTATCGGCTAATATCAGAAATTAAGAGTTACACAGTATCGGTATATAAGATATCGGTGAAAAAGCCAACATTGAACATCCCCTAGTAAATTGTGATGGATAGTTTAACCTTTGGGTGATCCACAAAAGTCTCCCAGACATTTACATCCAATCCAGGACATCAGTTTAGTTTTATATGTGGAAAAAACAAACAAATTAGTAAAAGATGTATTTGAGTTTTAAAGGTTAATTTGAATAATTTCACCTGAACTCATCAGAAAGAAAAGAAAGCATCACTGCTATATTAATAAATGTTATGAACTTAATTACAAAGTCTGAGACGACTTCCATCCAAGAGTTAATGTGACCGTTTTTATTCACTCAATTATTGTTTGAAATGTCAGTAAATCGAATATAAAAATGTGATTAACGGAGCTGAAAAGAAACCGTGCGACATTTTTCAGTGTAATGTGAAAAGTTGTGTGGAAACTATCGTCATGGTAACACAGACATAACTGTAGGTGGGCTGTACATGCGGTTACATAGTTGGTATGTTAAAGTGTCCCTGTTACATGATGATATTCAGACGCCGTTTATGGAGCGTATTCCTCCATGTTGGTGTGCGTGAGGATACGTTCGGAGCGGAAACTGAGGCGTTTCTTTGGACTCCGTTGAATCTATCGCAGGATTTTCTGAATATTTTTCCAGCAGGTGATGAATTTAAATGATTCATCTCCTGGTTTTTAACTGTTTCTCTTTTTGAGGAAACGTTTTAATTTTTCCTATCAGGACTGTGTGCCCCGCGATACCTGCTCATGTTGGAAAATTTGATATCTTGATGATATTTCTTCTGTTTTTAGAGTTTCTTGCTGTAATCAGAGGTTATTAGTTGGTTTTTTCTTTCACACTGTTGCCCATGATTGTTGTTTTTATTCTTTGATATTTTGCTGCCGTAAACACAATCAGCTGATCCTTGATTCTGACAGAAGTTTGCAGGAAAAGCGAACGTCTGGTTGGGTTCTGCTCGCCAGGACGTCGTGATCCAGTTTTAAAAAGGACTTTTTTCCTCCCTGCAGGCGAAATGGAGCCGTCACCCACATTAAGATCCAGAACACGGGCGACTTCTACGACCTCTACGGTGGGGAGAAGTTCGCCACGCTGGCGGAGCTGGTGCAGTATTACATGGAGCATCACGGGCAGCTGAAAGAGAAAAACGGAGACGTCATCGAGCTCAAGTATCCGCTCAACTGTGCGGACCCCACGTCAGAGAGGTGGGATGGGCCTCACCAGCAGTGACACGCTGATTAATGACGGTTTAACGCTGACATGAAGCTGAGACACGGTGCTGATGGCAGGAAAACAGTAAAATCACCACCAGCGTGATGAATAATTCATGTCACGTCCACAGACCCGTTTCCTGTGGGAATCCAGTGAAACTCGTGAGACGTGACCGTTAAACCAGCTTCTGTTTTCCCCTCAAGCTTAAAAATGTTCCCCTAAAAGTTTCACCTGGTTCCGCTCGAGGCCTTCAAGCTCCCAACCGCAGGTTACCTGCAGGTTTAGTAGTAATCAACCCATACAGATTTGTTAGGACCGATACCGATATTTTCTCATCCACCTCAGCTGATGGCCAGTACAACCTGCTGATACTTGTGGCCGATATTTGGGGCAGATACTGCATTTGACTCCCAAATTGATATAATGGATAAAATGAAAAGTACGGATGCACGATATAATCCGCCCCCTATCAGTATCGGCCTATATCGGCCTTAAAACTGAGTATCAGAGATCAGCCACCCCACCGATATTTAACCGATATTTAACTGATAAGCCCGCTGTTTCTAAAGTAAAAAAAAAAACCAAGAATTTCTTTTTTACAGACTTTAAAACTTCTAAACTTCTTTAGAGTTTATACGCTCATTAGTGTAAATAACCAAATATCCCTGTTTTTGTGTATTTTTCGTTTGTTTGTTAACAACTGTCTTTAAGTTTGACTTGTTCTACATAAACACAAGTTGAGGTATTTTTCTAATTTTGCACAAGGAATGAATCATTTATTTTTCAGCCTTATCGATATCGGTTATCAGACACATCAGTTTTAAATATCGGCATATCGGATATCAGCCAAAATTCCAATATCGTGCATCCATAATGAAAAATAATTTTACAACTCTTTTAATATAAAGAAGAAGAAAGCACTTCAACTAAATGCATAAAAATGAAATAGTGGACTTGTAAAAAAAAAGTTAAATAGAAACATTAAACTTGTAAAATATATATATATGTATATACTGTGTATATAATATTCGAGTATCTCCACCAGCCATTTCATATGTAACTGAAACTCAGTAATTTCACTTTCTGATCATGTTTTGGTGTTTTCTGCGTTTGCAGGTGGTTCCACGGACACCTGTCGGGCCGAGAGGCCGAGAAGCTGCTGACGGAAAAAGGCAAGAACGGCAGCTTCCTGGTGAGAGAGAGCCAGAGCCATCCAGGCGACTTCGTTCTGTCCGTCCGCACCGGAGACGACAAGACGGACAGCAGCGACAGCAAACCCAAAGTCACCCACGTCATGATCCGCTGCCAGGTGAGGAAGGGAAAAAAAAAAAGAAAGATGATAAAATATATATATATTATAACCCCACCCACATCTATACATAAATATTACAAGTTTAATGTTTCTATTTAATATTTGTTTACAAGTGTGAGATGCTTTGTTCTCTTTTAACAACCATAAAACCACCAAACGTGACTTTTTCTGTTGGGAAATGCTTTACTGTAATGTTCTGATAAATACTTTGATCAGACTCAAACGATCATATCTCTGGTTTTATACACAGATCATCATCTGTGGCGTTTAGCTAATAAAACAGAATCATAGAAGATATTTGGTTTATTTTTGGCGGTGAGGAAGAGCAGCAGGGAAAGCACGAGCTGTTTTTTGTTGAGGCGAAAGAATATGTAAAAAAGAGCTTTAAACACATTGGGGAGTTATTTATTGTGTACAGGGAAGATGGGTTTAGTTGGAATGTTATTTTGTAAGGTTGCACGATAACCATTTTTGAAAACCGATACCGATAAGCAATAAATTTCCGCTTCTAAAGGACGATACCGATAACCGATACCAATAACACACATACATACCTAATTATACCAAATCAAAAACTCCAACCTTATGGGTCATAAGTTATAGGGCTGGGAAAAAATATTGATACACTGAAATATCGCAATATTTTCATATGCTGATATCATATCGATATTTTCAAATGTGGTATCGATCTATTTTACTAATGAAATCTCACAAGATTTTGTTGTTCAGTCAAGAAATGTCGCAGGTTTTCTTGAAGTCTTGCGAGATTTCACAATTATCTTACTAAATATCGAGAGATTTTCTTGGTAATATAGATCAATATCGCATTTTTTAATATCTATATGAAATCTGCATACGAAAATATTGCGATATTTTAGTGTATCGATATTTTTCCCCAGCCCTAATAAGTTATCTGGGTACGTTGTCATGATATCGGACTTATCGGAATGACGTCATAACTTCCTGTGTACAGGGAAAATGGTTTTAGTTGGAATGTTATTTTGTAAGGTTGCACGATAACCATTTTTTAAAACCGATACCGATAAGCAATAAATTTCCGCTTCTAAAGGCTGATACCGATAACCGATACCAATAACACACATACATACCTAATTATACCAAATCAAAAACTCCAACCTTATGGGTCATAAGTTATAGGGCTGGGAAAAAATATCGATACACTGAAATATCGCAATATTTTCATATGCTGATATCATATCGATATTTTCAAATGTGGTATCGATCTATTTTACTAATGAAATCTCGCGGGATTTTGTTGTTCAGTCAAGAAATGTCGCAGGTTTTCGTGAAGTCTTGCGAGATTTCACAATTATCTTACTAAATATCGTGAGATTTTCTTGGTAAAATAGATCAATATCGCATTTTTGAATATCTATATGAAATCTGCATACGAAAATATTACTATATTTCAGTGTATCGATATTTTTCCCCAGCCCTAATAAGTTATCTGGGTAAGTTGTCATGATATCGGACTTATTGGAATGACATCATAATTTCCTGTTATCGGCCCGATAATTATCGGCCTGATAATTATTGTGCATCCCTTTTATTTTGGCTTAAAAAGATGTAAATAAATAAAACTTAAACGATTGCTGATGTGATTTTCCACATTTATAGTTGGGAAAAGAATGAACACATGATCACGGTGATAATTTGTCTCTACCGTCAGAGTCAGAAAGTCCATGTCCAGCTGAGATGCGACCGTCTCTGCAGACTCCGGTCCCGTCTGAGGTTGGAGGTCGCTCCGTATTGACTCCTGATGTTTCCCTGCATGTGTTTCCTCAGTCTGACCTGAAGTATGACGTAGGCGGAGGAGAGAAGTTCGACTCTCTCACAGACCTGGTGGAGCACTACAAGAAGAACCCCATGGTGGAGACTCTGGGCACCGTGCTTCAGCTCAAACAGGTTCGTCCCCGCGCACTTTTCTCAGCGTCTGGACGTGTTGATGAGGGAAGTAACCGGTACCCCCCCCCCTCTGCAGCCCCTCAACACTACTCGTATCAACGCTGCAGAGATTGAAATCCGAGTTCGTGAGCTGAGCAAACTGGCGGAGGCCACAGATAAGGTCAAACAAGGCTTCTGGGAAGAATTTGAGGTGAGTTGTTCTGGTTTTCTTTTTTCAGGAACACGATGGATAAAAACCCGAGCTTCACCTTTAATCCCAGTCAGCATCTAGAACCTTTAATCCCAGTCAGCATCTGGAACCTTTAATCCCAGTCAGCATCAGAACCTTTAATCCCAGTCAGCATCAGAACCTTTAATCCCAGTCTGCATCAGAACCTTTAATCCCAGTCAGCATCTAGAACCTTTAATCCCAGTCAGCATCAGAACCTTTAATCCCAGTCTGCATCAGAACCTTTAATCCCAGTCAGCATCTAGAACCTTTAATCCCAGTCAGCATCTAGAACCTTTAATCCCAGTCAGCATCAGAACCTTTAATCCCAGTCAGCATCAGAACCTTTAATCCCAGTCAGCATCCAGAACCTTTAATCCCAGTCAGCATCTAGAACATTTAATCCCAGTCAGCATCAGAACCTTTAATCCCAGTCAGCATCAGAACCTTTAATCCCAGTCAGCATCAGAACCTTTAATCCCAGTCAGCATCAGAACCTTTAATCCCAGTCAGCATCAGAACCTTTAATCCCAGTCTGCATCAGAACCTTTAATCCCAGTCAGCATCAGAACCTTTAATCCCAGTCAGCATCAGAACCTTTAATCCCAGTCAGCATCAGAACCTTTAATCCCAGTCAGCATCAGAACCTTTAATCCCAGTCAGCATCAGAACCTTTAATCCCAGTCAACATCCAGAACCTTTAATCCCAGTCAGCATCTAGAACCTTTAATCCCAGTCAGCATCAGAACCTTTAATCCCAGTCAGCATCCAGAACCTTTAATCCCAGTCAGCATCAGAACCTTTAATCCCAGTCAGCATCAGAACCTTTAATCCCAGTCAGCATCAGAACCTTTAATCCCAGTCAGCATCAGAACCTTTAATCCCAGTCAGCATCTTGAACCTTTAATCCCAGTCAGCATCAGAACCTTTAATCCCAGTCAGCATCAGAACCTTTAATCCCAGTCAGCATCTAGAACCTTTAATCCCAGTCAGCATCAGAACCTTTAATCCCAGTCAGCATCTAGAACCTTTAATCCCAGTCAGCATCAGAACCTTTAATCCCAGTCAGCATCAGAACCTTTAATCCCAGTCAGCATCAGAACCTTTAATCCCAGTC
>JALJCO010005279.1:0-32500 GCA_023101725.1 Atherinomorus stipes | reverse complement strand
AGCAACCACAATTTAAAAAGCTCAATGAGAAGTTGTTTCAAGATAAAATGCAAAACAATTTGGGGAAATTTCCAGTTTGAACTGGAATGGCAGCGTTACAGAGAGGAAACTAAATTCCCTGCAAAAGACTGACCTGAATAATTAGCATGTGATCTGACTGATCACAATGCTGGAAAAAATTACAAATGTGAGACCCTTTCACGCTCAAATAACCTCACATGAAAGAAGAAAAAAAGATTGTTTACTTCATTGGATGCATTTCTGAGTGTTTGAAGGACTCTGATTGGCTGAAATAACATTGAAGTCTCTGGTTTCATCACTAAGATAAAAAGCGGGGGGGGGCTCCTTCTGAGTAAATGGTCTGATGTCATGGAAAACAGTTCAAACTACATCATTGAAGTGTAGAGCAAGTGTGTGAGGAGAAAAATGTTCTCCTAAACATTTATTCTGGAATAACATTTGATTCTAGAAAGGTCCTTTTCAATGCAAGTCAATGTGGCACGGATTGGCTCTAAGGAGGAAATGAGGAGGATTTTAGTTAGAGACCTTAGAGAAAGAGTTACACCCCCCATCTTCTAGAAGATCATGAGTCAGACCAGAATACACACCTGCACCAAGTTTATGCTGTTTGCATTAGTAGAAAAAAAGTAACAACATAAAAGGTCATTAACCCCCCCTTCAGAAAGCTGAGGGAGCTATGAGGGTTAATTTATATGACAGACTGACATGAGACTGGTCTGTTAATGTCAGAGTTTGTTTTCGTTGGTTCGCTGTGGTTCTAAAACGGTGTTTGGCATGACCCGCGCATCCTGAAACGCTGTCTTCCTGCTTCAGGGGTGGACTGTGACATCGACGTGCCAAAGACAATCCAGATGGTGCGTTCTCAGCGCTCCGGGATGGTGCAGACCGAGGCGCAGTACCGCTTCATCTACATGGCCGTGCAGCATTACATAGAAACGCTGCAGCGGCGCCTGGAGGAGGAGCAGGTGCAGCAGACCCCCACCTCCTCATCCTCACCGCCTTCTCATCGTCTTTCTTCATAACTGTCCTCTGCTTCTCTTCCCCAGAAAAGTAAGATTAAAGGACGAGAGTACACCAACATCAAGTACTCTCTGTCTGACCTGACTGGGGGGGAGCAGAGCCCTTTGCCTCCTTGCACTCCTATTCCCACCCCCACCTGCACAGAGTGAGTGGTCCTGACAAAAAACTTTTTGTTCCGTCGTCCATGTTGTTTCTCACTGAGGTGTGTGTGGTTGTTCAGGATGAGGGAGGACAGCTCCAGAGTGTATGAGAACGTGGGCCTGATGCAGCAGCAGAAGAGCTTCAGATGAGACTCGATTATTCCAGCGCTCCATCAGTTCCAGGTACGAACGAGAAACACGGTTGAAATACACTCACCGTCCTCTTCATCAGCTCCAGCTTCTAGAACCGAGTCAGAACCCGTCTCAGTTCCTGGTGTCGTAGATGAGAATCTCCCGTTCCACCTCATCGCGATGAGAATCTCCCGTTCCACCTCATCACGACGAGAATCTCGTTCCACCTCATCGCGATGAGAATCTCCCGTTCCACCTCATCACAATGAGAATCTCCCGTTCCACCACATCGCGATGAGAATCTCCCGTTCCACCTCATCGTGATGAGAATCTCCCGTTCCACCTCATCACGATGAGAATCTCCCGTTCCACCTCATCGCGATGAGAATCTCCCGTTCCACCTCATCATGATGAGAATCTCCCGTTCCACCTCATCATGATGAGAATCTCCCGTTCCACCTCATCGCGATGAGAATCTCCTGTTCCACCTCATCATGATGAGAATCTCCCGTTCCACCTCATCGCGATGAGAATCTCCCGCTCCACCTCATCACGATGAGAATCTCCCGCTCCACCTCATCACGATGAGAATCTCCCGTTCCACCTCATCGCAATGAGAATCTCCCGTTCCACCTCATTGTGATGAGAATCTCCCGTTCCACCTCATCATGATGAGAATCTCCCGTTCCACCTCATCATGATGAGAATCTCCCGTTCCACCTCATCATGATGAGAATCTCCCGTTCCACCTCATCGTGATGAGAATCTTCCGTTCCACCTCATCGTGATGAGAATCTCCCGTTCCACCTCATCGCGATGAGAATCTCCCGTTCCACCTCATCGCGATGAGAATCTCCCGTTCCACCTCATCACGATGAGAATCTCCCGTTCCACCTCATCACGATGAGAATCTCCCGTTCCACCTCATCGCGATGAGAATCTCCCGTTCCACCTCATCGCGATGAGAATATCCCGTTCCACCTCATCACGACGAGAATCTCGTTCCACCTCATCACGATGAGAATCTCCCGTTCCACCTCATCGCGATGAGAATCTCACGTTCCTCCTCATCCCAATGAGAATCTCTCGGTTCCACCTCATCGCGATGAGAATCTCTCGTTCCACCTCATCATGATGAGAATCTCCGTTCCTCCTCATCCTAATGAGAATCTCTCGTTCCACCTCATCGCGATGAGAATCTCTCGTTCCTCCTCATCACGATGAGAATCTCCCGTTCCACCTCATCGTAATGAGAATCTCTCGTTCCACCTCATCGTGATGAGAATCTCTCGTTCCACCTCATCACGATGAGAATCTCCCGTTCCACCTCATCATGATGAGAATCTCCCGTTCCACCTCATCACGATGAGAATCTCCTGTTCCACCTCATCGCGATGAGAATCTCCTGTTCCACCTCATCGTGATGAGAATCACCGTTCCACCTCATCGTGATGAGAATCACCGTTCCACCTCATCGTAATGAGAATCTCCCGTTCCACCTCATCATGATGAGAATCTCCCGTTCCACCTCATCGCGATGAGAATCTCCCGTTATTCCTCTCATGATGAGAATCTCCCGTTATTCCGCATCATGATGAGAATCTCCGTTCCACCTCATCGTGATGAGAATCTCCCGTTCCATTCCTCATCGCGATGAGAATCTCCCGTTCCACCTCATCACGATGAGACTCTCCCGTTCTACCTCATCACGATGAGAATCTCCTGTTCCACCTCATCGCGATGAGAATCTCCCGTTCCATCCTCATCGCGATGAGAATCTCCCGTTCCACCTCATCGCGATGAGAATCTCCTGTTCCACCTCATCGCGATGAGAATCTCCCGTTATTCCTCATCGTGATGAGAATCTCCCGTTCCACCTCATCGCGATGAGAATCTCCCGTTCCACCTCATCGCGATGAGAATCTGCCGTTCCACCTCATCGCGATGAGAATCTCCTGTTCCACCTCATCCCGATGAGAATCTCCTGTTCCACCTCATCACGATGAGAATCTCCCGTTCCACCTCATCACGATGAGAATCTCCTGTTCCACCTCATCACGATGAGAATCTCCTGTTCCACCTCATCACGATGAGAATCTCCTGTTCCACCTCATCACGATGAGAATCTCCCGTTCCACCTCATCGTGATGAGAATCTCCTGTTCCACCTCATGGCGATGAGAATCTCCCGTTATTCCTCATCTAAATCCACCGTTCCACCTCATCGTGATGAGAATCTCCCGTTATTCCTCATCATGATGAGAATCTCCCGTTATTCCTCATCATGATGAGAATCTCCCGTTATTCCTCATCGCGATGAGAATCTTGTTCCACCTCATTGTGATGAGAATGAGATGTGAATTGTCGCCTGATCTTAGCCGACGGTCGGTTCAGCTCTCTGGAGTTCTGCTGCGTTCAGGTGAAGCTGGTAAATTGGGACGCTGAGTCTTCGGTTCTTTATTTAAAAACCACGAGCGAGTCTGTCCTCATATTTTCTAACCACGACTCCATTTTTCTCTCAGGATCTCGACACCTGACAGTTTTTCGCCAGCCACACTGAGACTTGACCGCGATGACCTGGAACGAGCGACCGGGGAAACACGACTAAAAGCAAAGCAGGGAGACGCGGAGCAGACGCTCTCTCATCCTTCACAAACATTCTCCCTGGAGCTGAAATCTAAACCACTGTGATCATCAGAGGAGCCTCTGAGAAGCTAAAATCCCCCCCCCCAACAAGGGCTGCAGAGCGCCGCGCCCTGCTGGAGGGGGGGGGCAAGCCCACTAACTCCGCTCATCTGCCATTTTCCCTCTTTTCTTTATTCAGCAAAGTAAGGTAGGTTGTTTTTAGACAGACGTGATGGGACGAGTGCCAAACCCGAGACTGCAGCCGGTCCAGTCTGCGGTCCCGGTCCAGTCTGCGGTCCCGGTCCAGTCCGCGGTCCCGGTCCAGTCTGCGGTCCCGGTCCAGTCTGCGGTCCCCACTAACCTCAAAACAAATTTAACTCTTTAGTCTCCAAGTGGGCGTTTAATCTGCTTTACCGGGACTCCCCTCGTTAACGAAGCATTCCTGAGCTCCAGCCGGAGGTTCTTAACGCTGCACTTTCATTTAGGGTTTCCACGGCAACCTCTTCATCACAACGCTTTCAGGGGGAGTCCGTTTATCTGTTCGCTGCCAAAACTTTTGAAGTCTTTCTTCGTGCATATTGACATTCTTCGCTCTTTGCCTTTCGTGTACCGCCGCCTTTCTGCAGCACCACATGTACTTAACTTTAAGAGGCAGCCGCACATTTCTCAGCTTCAGCAGTGGAGATTAATCAGTGATGTGTTTGTAGGCAGTCGGATTATGTAGTTTAGACACAAACGCCAGAATAAAGTTTTTTTTCTTTTTTAAAAAGAAAAATGGAGTATTTCCGGGTGTTCTTGTTAAGGGAAAACAGGAGTGTGACATTTTGGGAAACACATAAAAAGCAGCTGCTGGGCTTCGCTTAGCGGCCGGCTGAGACCCGAGAACGGGAGGAAGCTTCGTGCGTTCAGCCCGTTCCCGTGATGCTTTATGGAACCACACTGCAGCAACTCACATCTCACCAAGTTTATTTTTCTCATTTCTAGTCAAAATATCTCATCACACTCAAAATAAGAGAAAATGACCTAAAGGTACAGTACGTAAGAATTACTGACATCTAGTGGTAAAGATGGACATTCAAAAGAAAAGATGTTTTCTTTTATTTGACTTCATATTCCAGCACTGTTGTGAGGGTACGGTGGCTCTTAGTGGCCAAAATTCTCCCAGATATGAAGATTTCATCTGAGTGGATCCGTGGTCTCAGGTGCAGCTATGACTGGACGACAGCGAACTAATTTTAGTGTCTTTTAAGGCATTACTGATCCCAAACAGTCTCTAACTCCCATTAAACAAAGCTGGAACAGCAGTTTTACAGTTCAGAGAGTTCTCACTTCACACACATTGTTTTGTCCATTTAAGGACACCGTAGTAAAAATGGTGGAACAAATATGGCAGCCTCCATATGTGCACCCCTCAACAGGTGGATATAAATGACTCATTCCCATAAAATAAACATGTAATAGGTAATCTGGTGCAGTGATTATAAATAGAAACGCAGTTTTGAATTATATATCACATTTTTCCGCCATTTACCTTTGATTTTTTTATATACTGCACCTTTAAAGAGAAACATTTCAGTGAAATATAAGATCTTTTTAAAGGCGACGTATCTTATAAAGATTTTTTTTTTTTTTTTACTCATTTTAAGAGCGGCTTTACATTTTTTTTTGCTCGTAATAAGCAAAAAAAATTCTGCCAATAGAACAAGCAAAGCTTTCTTGGTAAGATTTCTTAAAATAAGATGCATTTGCCTTAAAACAAGATCTTATATGTCACTGAAATGTGTCTCTTTAGGTAATTTTGTCTTATTTTGAGCGTGATGAGATATTTTGACCAGAAATGAGAAAATCTCCCTGGTGAGACTTGAGTTTTTGCAGTGCAGAGTAGCTGGAGGTGTCCGGGTGGAGATCCTCTGCTCTCTGGAGCAGAAGCTGTGACGTCAGCGGTTTGGTGGCTAAGCGGAGCCCCCCCCCCCCCCCCCCCCCCCCCCCCCTCTGCGACAGGTGTGTTTTCCATCATGTCAGACGGCTCCCTCCTCATCCTCGGCTGCTTCAGGCCTCCGTGTTTGACGCCTTGAGTAGGGATGCACGATATAATCGGCCCCCTATCGGTATCGGCCTATATCGGCCTTAAAACTGAGTATCGGACATTGCCTCCCCACCGATATTTAACCGATATTTAACCGATCAGCCTGCTGTTTTTAAAGTAAACTTCTTCAAAAACTTCTTTTTTAGAGACTTTAAAACTTCTAAAGACTAGAGTTGGGAAAAAATATCAATACACTGAAATATTGCGATATTTTCATATGCTGATATCATATTGACATTTAAACGTGGTATTGATCTATTTTACTAATGAAATCTCGTGATATTTCATTGTCCTGTTGCGAAATCTCACGATAATTAACAAAATATTAAGATTTTTTAACAAAACAATTCAATCTCACAAGATTTTCGATGAAAAATAGATCGATACAGTGTTTTTAGATATTAGCATATGAAAATGTTGCGATATTTCAGTGTATCAACATTTTTCCCACCCCTTTTTTCAAAGTGTCGGAAATGGATAACAAAACTGCTCTTTGCAATGACTGCTTTTTTTTTTTCAGCTTTAATATCGGCATCGATATCGGCCACATGAGTTTTGAAATATCGGCATATCGGATATCGGCCAAAATTCCAATATCGTGCATCCCTAGCCTTGAGTTTACTGCATCGCCAGGACGCAGCGGCTCTCCTCTCCGCCTTTCGGGACCACGTTGCGTCGTCAACGCCGTCTCGCCGGAGGTCTCCGCTGCTTCACTGCAAGTGTTCTTCGACCCCCCCCCTGTCCGAGCTCGTCGGCACGCCTGTTCGTGGTGTTTTTATGTCCCGTGAGTACGTGTGCGTACAGGATGAGTGTACGTTTTCGTTTCCTTCCCGGATGATTAAGTCTTTTCCATCGATCATGTGAGCGGTCTGGATGCATAGACGTGCCTTCTATGCAGACGCCTCTGTGTGTAAAATAGCCGTTAGACAACCAACGCTCGTCGGTCTCGGCGCCATCTACGAACCGTAACACTTAATGTGAATTCTTTCATCACAGACATCCTGAACAAAAAAGGAAAACGATGATCACAATGCAAACAAACTATATTTTTTAACGTATATTGTACATGAGCAGCAAGTAGAGGAGAATGTACTTACTAAAACATATCTACTTGCCAATAAAATATACTGTATGTATATTCCTCCAGCTTCCTCCCTGACAGGGAGACTCACAAAGCTTCAGAGGTGTATTGTATGAGTTTCAATGCAGTTAACCGTGTTAACTTCCTCAGTAACGATAAATAAACGGCTTGCTCATGCCTCATTTATCTGCCTGTTGGATTCTTGTGTCCGTCGCTGGTTCGTCTCCTTTATTTCTGTCCTGGATAAAAATGGCCTCCCATGGTGGTGCCGTTACATCCGCGTCATCTCTGTATGACGGCTCCATCAGTGACGAAGGGATCCTGAAGAAGTCTGGCATCATCTTCCTCCTCAGACAAGTTTCTTTGAGGAGGACGATGTCCCCTGCAAGGTCTACCAGCCGTCCTAAGAGAGGACTGGCCGGGTCAGAGGTCAGGGAGACGTTGAGAGTGCATGTGCACGTGCATGCTAAATACAAAGATGGAAAAGTATGGAAGACTATCAGGGCCACTGAAGGAAAAAATTTCATTCTGGGGGGAAAAAAAGTCATAAATTTGACTTTTTTTCAGAAACAGAAAAAAACTTCATGATTTTTTTTTTTTTTTATTTACATTTTCTGTGGGGATAAAAAGTCGAGCTAAAAAGACACTGTTTCTCTCCAAAATTAGGATTTTTTTTTTCAAGAAATTGAAAAAAAAGTCTCAAATTTTTTTTAAAATTTTATTTTCTGGAGGTAAAAAAGTTTTTTTTTCCTTTAATTTAATTAAAAGAAAAATATAATCTTGAATTTTTTTCCAGACCATTTGGGGGGAAAAAAACAAAACTCCCAAACTTAAAAAAAAAAAAATTTCTGGGGGAAAAAGTCATAATTTTGTCTTTTTTCAGAAATGGGGGAAAAAAACTTCCTGAATTTTCTTTTTTTCTTTCTCATTTTCTGAAAAAGTCAGATTTCTTCCCCTCAAAATTCAGATTTTTTTTCCCTAGAAATAAAAAAAAAAAAAGTCTCATGAAATTTAAAAAAAAAAAAAAATTTTCTGGGGGAAAAAATTCTCGAATTTAATAGGAAAAGTTTTCTGTAAAGTCAGAAATCTGACGTTTTCCCCAGGGGACTGGGGGTAAAAACATAAAAAAAATTCTGGAAAAAAGCATAATTTTGACTTTTTTCAGAAATGGAAAAAATTCCTAATTTTCTTTTTTTAATTTTCTAAACAATTTCTCCCTCAAAATCATTTTTTCCCCAAAATAAAAAAAAAAAGCCATAAATTTAAAAAAAAAAATTCAAAAATTCAATTTAATCAAAAGTTTTCTGAAAGTCAAATCTCTTTTCCCTACCCCCCCCCCCCCCCCCCCCCCCCCCCCCCCCCCCCCCTAAAACACTAGCAGATTCCTATTGACTTGCACTAGCATTAGCATTAGCATAGCATTGGTGACCCACTGGAACTACAATAACGGAATGAAACATGTTGAAACTGTCTTCAGTGATACGTAGCATTCTGGCTCACTTGTAAATGAGGCCCTATGTCAAAAATCCTGAACTTCCCCTTTAATAACTTAAACTGACAAATGTCCTTTCCACTTGATTGGATGGTTGTCATGGTGATGTTACCATGTCTACCAGCTGGGAGTTCTAAGCTGTTTATGTTCCCATGGTGATGTTTTCTAGTAAAATCAAAGGCCTGACAGTTATGATTATGACATTTGTCATGATTGACACAAAGAAAGGAGTAATCCGTTTTATCTGAGATCAGATTATTGATTCCCTGGAGAACAGAGATCAACATGGATCGCTTCCTGACGCAATTAAACGAAAACGCCGGTCTCTCTGAGCTGGAAAGATCAGCGTTATTAGAAGGATATCAAACACTTTTAAGTGAATTTAAGATTTTTAAAGACCAAGAAGCCGATCTTGAATACAGAATCGAGTCTTTACAAAGAATTACCGACCTGCTGACGTCAAGAAATCACAAGCAGCCATGTTCAGGAGGCCAGGCGGAGAAGGACGACATCGCCCAGCTGGAGGGTCGCTTCGTGGACGCGTTGCGGGATTTCAGTCGCCAGGCTAACGGGTTTGCAGAGGCAGAGTTTCTGTCTCTGAGGAAGCAGCTGGGTTCTGGCGAGAAACCATTTCCCATCTCCATCGACGGAAAACTGGCGAAGAACACGGAGAGTTTTCAGCCATCTTCATATTACAGAGAAAGAGTCAAGTTTTTAACAGATTTCCTGGAGCAGCTGACACGAGAGAAAAGAGCGGAACAGAGACGTCATCCGGGTGGAAACTTCACTTATGACGAGTTACATGTGGCACTTTCTGAAAGCAATAAGCGAATTCATCAGCTGGAATGTAACTATGAACCTCTGCTACGTAGATTTGCTGAGATCGCTCAGAAGTTTGCAGAGACGGAGCTTCAACATTTGCAGATATCGCTGGATATCAGAGCGGAGACGCTGGAAACCAGGAAGCCTGATGCGGTGTCCAAAGACGCAGCATCGAGTGCAAAAGCGCGCGACTCCTCTGGTGGAAGAACTGTAGCTGTCAGTGACGGCAAAGCCACGTTTTACGTTTATCTAACGGAGTCTGAACTGCTGGAGATGCGGGGAGGATCTTCCACGTGGGACCAGCCCAGCTTGTCTGATGACGTCACTCCAGAACCGATAAGGTTTCGATCAACTTTACAGAGCGTTATCGATGATGTCATGGCCGGTCCTTCAGTGTCAGACCGGCTGTCTGGATCCGGATCGAGGATGAGCCAGAGAGAAAAGATTCACCTCCAGATTTCTGAAAGTCAGGATTCACCTGGAGGCGCAGAGTCGGGACGAACTGACGACGAACACCTGAAGTTTCTCCGTAGTTTTGATCCGACTGAACAAGCTGATGCAGGTGAGAGCGGGAAAAAGATAAGATCAGCAAATTGTATCCGGAAAACCTGCAAGTTAATGACGAGGAAAGTTACTTCGCTCGCGGACAGGAGGCAGAATAAAGAGAGCATGAAGGAAGAACCATCAACCAGCCAAGAGACCGCAGAGGAGCCCGAGCAGCAGATGCCACCAGCGGTGCACAAGACTGCGCGTCATAGCAACAGCAAGGAAACAGTCATTAAACATGTAACATCTGAGAAGCAGGAGGAAAAATCTGCAACCATCGGAGGCACCCGGAGAGATGAGCAGCGGGCAAACGCTCAGGTTCCAGCGTGCAGGACGGTCACGGGGAAAGGAAGGAGAAGACACAGCATTTAACTCACCAACACTGAATTAAACCAATGACCTGCAAAAAAATGCTGCACGTTTAAAAGCACAAGAAAGAAATTCAGGACGCGACATGTTGGCAAAAAAAAAGACAAAAAAAAGGAAATATTTTTAAAAAAAATTTTTAAAACAAGCAAAAATCCTAAAAAAAAAAACAAAAAAACAAGCAAGCAAAAAAAAAAAAGAAAATATTTTAAAAAAAAAATTTAAACAAACAAACAAAGATCCTAAAAAAAAACAAGCAAGCAAAAAAACAAAAAAACGAAACAAAACAAAAAAAAATTCTAAAAAAACAAACAAAAAACAAGCAAGCAAAAAAAACAAAAAACCACCCCCTCCCTGAGCTGCCACCTTACCGCGGTGGAGAGGTTTGCGTGTTCTGAGGATCCTGCAGGAGCCATGTTGTCTGGGGCTTTACGCCCCTGGTAGGGTTACCCACGACAACCAGGTCTGTAGAGGAGGGACCAGACGAAGCGCAGCTCTAAACCTTTTGGAAAGAAAAAGTGTGTGTGTGTGTGTGTGTGTATATATATATATATATATATACATATATATGTGTGTGTGTGTGTGTGTGTGTACAGGGAGTGCAGAATTATAAGGGAAATGAGTATTTTGACCACATCATCCTCTTTATGCATGTTGTCTTACTCCAAGCTGTATCGGCCCAAAGCTACTACCAATTAAGCATATCAGGTGATGTGCATCTCTGTAATGAGAAGGGGTGTGGTCTAATGACATCATCACCCTATATCAGGTTTATTAGGCAAACATAATTATTAGGCAACTTAACAATAAACAAATATATCCCCATTTCAATGATTTATTTTCAGCAGGGAAACCAATATAACAGCTCAACATTCACAAATATACATTTCTGACATTCAAAAACAAACAAAAGAACAAATCAGTGAGCAACATAGCCACCTTTGTTTGCAAGGACACTCAAAAGCTGCCATCCATGGATCCTGTCAGTGTTTTGATCTGTTCACCATCAACATTGCGTGCAGCAGCAACCACAGCCTCCCAGACGCTGTTCAGAGAGGTGTACTGTTTTCCCTCCTTGTAAATCTCACATTTGATGAGGGACCACAGGTTCTCTATGGGGTTCAGATCAGGTGAACAAGGAGGCCATGTCATTAGTTTTTCTTCTTTTAGACCCTTTCTTGCAGCCACGCTGTGGAGTACTTGGATGCGTGTGATGGAGCATTGTCCTGCATGAAAATCATGTTTTTCTTGAAGGATGCGGACTTCTTCCTGTACCACTGCTTGAAGGTGTCTTCCAGAAACTGGCAGTAGGACTGGGAGTTGAGCTTGACTCCATCCTCAACCCGAAAAGGCCCCACAAGCTCATCTTTGATGATCCCAGCCCATACCAGTACCCCACCTCCACCTTGCTGGCGTCTGAGTGGGACTGGAGCTCTCTGGCCTTTACCGATCCAGCCACGGGCCCATCCATCTGGCCCATACCAGTACCCCACCTCCACCTTGCTGGCGTCTGAGTGGGACTGGAGCTCTCTGCCCTTTACCGATCCAGCCACGGGCCCATCCATCTGGCCCATACCAGTACCCCACCTCCACCTTGCTGGCGTCTGAGTGGGACTGGAGCTCTCTGGCCTTTACCGATCCAGCCACGGGCCCATCCATCTGGCCCATACCAGTACCCCACCTCCACCTTGCTGGCGTCTGAGTGGGACTGGAGCTCTCTGGCCTTTACCGATCCAGCCACGGGCCCATCCATCTGGCCCATCCAGACTCACTGTCATTTCATCAGTCCATAAAACCTTAGAAAAATCAGTCTGAGATATTTCTTGGCCCAGTCTTGACGTTTCAGCTTGTGTGTCTTGTTCAGTGGTGGTGGTTTTTCAGCCTTTCTTACCTTGGCCATGTCTCTGAGTGTTGCACACCTTGTGCTTTTGGGCACTCCAGTGATGTTGCAGCTCTGAAATATGGCAAAACTGCTGGCAAGTGGCATCTTGGCAGCTGCACGCTTGACTTTTCTCAGTTCATGGGCAGTTATTTTGTGCCTTGGTTTTCCACACTCCCTGTATGCGTATATGTATATATACAGATATACATATATATCTGTATATATAGATATACAGTATATATATATATATATATATATATATATACATATATACATATATACACGTGTGAGTGCACATGCTCGTGTTTGACTTTTGACGAGTGATTTTACACCTTTATCCATATGACATCCAAATGAATGTTTATCAGAATGATATCACCATAGCAACGCTCAAACCAGCTGCCAGCATTAAATAGTTCCTTTACTTACACACATTTAGCAAGTTTAGTAAAATAAATGAACGTTTGTCATTAAATGTTTACTCTGTGGGACCATGGTTTAAGCGGATTGAACAACTTGGACTCATGCATAACAGTTTTAATGCACTTCTGCATCGTGCATTAAAACTTTATAAAACACGGCTCCATATACACACACGTATATATATATATATATATATATATATATATATATTGTACTGTACTGGATTAGTGGTGCAACAATACAAAAAAATACATGGTTGGGTTCAATACTTTAGTGTCATGGTTCGAACTTTTTTCATGTCTTTTAACCGTTGTGCTTTTGTCCGAGATGGTTCACCATCAGGATCGTACTTAACATGAAGAGCAAAGTAGTTCCAGACACCGGACCTGAAGGGAGTCAAACCAGCAGCTGAATGAAGATCCGGTGAGTTTTCGTCACAGATCTCATGGTCAGAAGACAAACTGATGAAATAAATGAAAACTGTATGTTCAATATTCCATACATGGTGGTCACGGTTCAATACACACCTGCACTAAGAGTTCAGTACGAATACGTGCACTGTTGAACCCCTAATACATAAACATGTATGTCAGTCATTTCCTGTACCGCTTATCCAGTTCAGGGTGGGGGGGGGGATTACTGGAGTCTATCCCAGCTGTTCAGGTGAGAGGCAGGTTCACCTGAACAGGTAACCAGTCTGGTTTATTTGACTAAATACTTCAGGGTTTTCTAAAAGTATCTCAACCAGCACTTATTGACATTTAATGCAGAGATCAGATTCTCCTCATTAAAGTGATGAAGGTGATGTGAAGTTAACCTGCTGCTAGTTTACCCGCTGGTTTCCTTGCTAGTTTACCTCCTGGTTTACTTGCTAGTTTACCTGCTGGTTTACCCGCTAGTTAACCTGCGAGTTTACCCGCTGGTTTACTTGCTAGTTTACCTGCTGGTTTAACCGCTAGTTTCCCCGCTGGTTTACTGGCTAGTTTCCCCGCTAGTTTACCTGCTGGTTTACTTGCTAGTTTACCTGCTAATTTACCCGCTAGTTTACCTGCTGGTTTACTTGCTAGTTTACCTGCTAATTTACCCGCTAGTTTACCTGCTGGTTTACTATGCTAGTTTATCTGCTAGTTTACTTGCTAGTTAACCTGCTAGTTAACTGGCTGGTTTACTTGCTAGTTAACCTGCTGGTTTACTTGCTAGTTTACCTGGTGTTTTACTTGCTAGTTTCCCCGCTGGTTTACTTGCTAGTTTACTTGCTGGTTTACCTGCTGGTTTACCTGCTAGTTTACCTGCTGGTTTACTTGCTAGTTTACCTCCTGGTTTCCTTGCTAGTTTACCTCCTGGTTTACTTGCTAGTTTACCTGCTGGTTTACCCGCTAGTTAACCTGCGAGTTTACCCGCTGGTTTACTTGCTAGTTTACCTGCTGGTTTAACCGCTAGTTTCCCCGCTGGTTTACTGGCTAGTTTCCCCGCTAGTTTACCTGCTGGTTTACTTGCTAGTTTACCTGCTAATTTACCCGCTAGTTTACCTGCTGGTTTACTTGCTAGTTTACCTGCTAATTTACCCGCTAGTTTACCTGCTGGTTTACTATGCTAGTTTATCTGCTAGTTTACTTGCTAGTTAACCTGCTAGTTAACTGGCTGGTTTACTTGCTAGTTAACCTGCTGGTTTACTTGCTAGTTTACCTGGTGTTTTACTTGCTAGTTTCCCCGCTGGTTTACTTGCTAGTTTACTTGCTAGTTTACCTGCTGGTTTACCTGCTAGTTTACCTGCTGGTTTACTTGCTAGTTTACCTCCTGGTTTACCTGCTGGTTTACCCGCTAGTTTACCCGCTAGTTTACCCGCTAGTTTACCCGCTAGTTCACCTGCTAGTTAACCCGCCTCCGCCTCCTCCTCCTCCGACAGCTCCAACAAACGACATGTACACAGCAACAAGGAGGAGTCTGTTTATTCTGACCAATGAAAAATCTGCTTCCAGAAATGCTGCCGGACGGCTTCATCTTCATCTTCATCACCTTCAGCTTAACTTGTGCTGCTCAGGTCACTTTTAGCTTTTGTCACAGTTGAGTTTGTACATGTGGTCCAGGTCCCGTTGGGCCGGAGCTGAAACCGGGCCAGAACCGGAGGAACGTCCTCCAGGTGTTGCACAAAACGGCAACAGCTGTTTATAAAAGCGGCCCACGAGAAGAGAGATGATTGGCTAGAAAACTGATCGGAAACAAATCGTTTTGTTTTTAATGAAGCACTTGTGACGTGAACACACACACGGAAGGTTAAACTGACGGGAGGACGGACGGACGGACGAGGACGCGGACGAGTGGAGTCGGCGTTCCTCAGCAGGACGAGTCGGGTTAACTCGTCTCTATAACGCGCGAGGTCTCTTCGGGGTGATTTGTTTGCTGGCTTGTTCCTCCTCCTGGAGCGTGCAGCGGAAAGACTTGACCTTATCTGGAGGGGGGCGGGGGGGGGGGGGGGGGGGGGGAAGGAGAGAGAGAAAGTTTATCAAAAAACACTCAGCTAGGGTGAGTGATACTGCAAGATCTGGTATCGATCTGATACCAAGTAAATGAAGGGCTAGTATCGATACCGATACTTTTTAACAGGGCTGTCAAATGAACATATTTATGTAAAGAGATTATTCCGTGGACTTTTAACACGATACATCACTAGTATCGGTATAACTGCACTGGTATTGGTACCAATATCGGTACTAATATCGGTCTGCTCACCTGATTCAGCCAGAAATCTGAACTCAGGTGAGTTTCAGCTTCAGAGTCTCTAACTACTGCTGGTCTCTCAGATCCTGGGGGGGCCTCCTGGTCTGCCGCTGGTCTTTGCAGGACCACCGATCATCATTATTGATCACTGAGCAGTGATCACTGCTGTATCTAATACCTGCAAGTATCTGATATATGCTAGTATCTGATATATGCTAGTATCTGATTTTGCTAGTATCTAATACTGCTAGAATCTGATTTATGCTAGTATCTGATTTATGCTAGTATCTAATACCTGATAGTATCTGATATATGCTAGTATCTGATATATGCTAGTATCTGATATATGCTAGTATCTGATTTATGCTAGTATCTGATTTATGCTAGTATCTGATATATGCTAGTATCTGATTTATGCTAGTATCTGATATATGCTAGTACCTGATACCTGCTAGTATCTAATACCTGCTAGTATCTGATATATGCTAGTATCTGATATATGCTAGTATCTGATATATGCTAGTATCTGATTTATGCTAGTATCTAATACCTGCTAGTATCTGATATATGCTAGTATCTGATATATGCTAGTATCTGATATATGCTAGTATCTTATATATGCTAGTATCTGATTTATGCTAGTATCTGATATATGCTAGTATCTAATACCTGCTAGTATCTAATACCTGCTAGTATCTGATATATGCTAGTATCTAATATATGCTAGTATCTGATTTATGCTAGTATCTGATATATTCTAGTATCTAATACCTGCTAGTATCTGATACCTGCTAGTATCTGATATATGCTAGTATCTGATATATGCTAGCCCAACCCCAAAACCCTATCTGATATATGCTAGTATCTGATATATGCTAGTAACTTATACCTGCTAGTATCTGATATATGCTAGTATCTAATACCTGCTAGTATCTAATACCTGCTAGTATCTGATATATGGTAGTATCTGATATATGCTAGTATCTGATATATGCTAGTATCTAATACCTGCTAGTATCTAATACCTGCTAGTATCTGATATATGGTAGTATCTGATATATGCTAGTATCTGATATATGCTAGTATCTAATACCTGCTAGTATCTGATATATGCTAGTATCTGATATATGCTAGTATCTAATACCTGTCGTATCTGATATATGCTAGTATCTGATATATGCTAATATCTAATACCTGCTAGTATCTGATATATGCTAGTACTGATATATGCTAGTATCTGATATATGCTAGTATCTAATACCTGCTAGTATCTGATATATGCTAATGTCTAATACCTGCTAGTATCTGATATCTGGCAGCCAGATGTCCAAAATGAACTCCGCTGGCTGAATTAAAGGTACAGTATGTAAAAAATCAAAGGTCAGTGGCAGAAAAATGTGATATATAATTCAAAACTGTGTTTTTATTGATGTGTAATCGCTGCACCAGAACAGCTGTTATATGTTTATTTTCTTAGAATGAGTCATTTATATCTACTTTCTGGAAGGTGCACATACTGTATGGAGGCTGCCATATTTGTTACACCATTTTTACTACGGTGTCCCTGAATGGACAAAACAATGTGTGTGAAGTGAGAACGTTTGAACTTTAAAACTGCTGTATCAGCTTTGTTTAATGGGAGTTAGAGGCTGTTTGGGATCAGTAACGTCTTAAAAGACATAAAATAGTTCCTCATAGTTCAGTCACAGCTACACCTGAGACCCTGATACACTCACAGATGAAAACATCTTCATGTCAGGGAGAATTTTGGCCACTAACAGCCACCGTATATTCACAACAGTGCTGGAATATGAAGTCATTTGAAAGAAAACATCTTTTCTTTCAAATACTCATCTTTACCACTAGATGTCAGTAATTTTTACATACTGTACCTTTAAGGAGATTTTGGGATCTTTGCTCTCGGAGCAGAATAAAGTTGTATCTCTGTTTCCTTCCAGCTGTTGCTTCCTATCTGCTGGATCCTTCTCTCCTTCCATCCGTTTACTCTCCTCTTTTGCTTCATGTCCTTCAGCATTAACACGTAAGTTCGGCAGCAGACGAGTCTAAAATAAAAACTCCAGCTCCAGGACTGAGACTTTACCTCTCAGCTCGGTGAGGATGTCGATCTTCTGGTCCAGGATCTGCTCCAGCTGAGTTGCATATGATTCCACGTCGTAGTCCACCTCCTCCGTCATTTCCAGAAGAACCTTCTCGTCCTCCAGCCAGCGGATGGACTCCTGGAAACGACAGCAGAGCTTTCTGTCCCATGCTGCCCTCTGGAGGAGAAACGCCTCACTACTGTTCAGAGTCCAGTTAAAACCTTGTGATGTCATCGAGTCTGCTGAATCACACAGTCATTATTCTTACTGCCATTACTTTCATTTGGTCTAGCAAAATAACGCTTTTCTCAACTCAATCATTTATTTTTGTGTTAATTTTCCCATTTTTTCTCAAATATTTTACTGATTATCCACTTACATTATTTTATCTGCATTTTTATCTCGATTAAAATCCAATAAAATAGATTAAATTTTTTCTGAGATATTCATTAATCTATTATTTTATGTTCAGTTATTTAATAACAATGTTCTGAAGATTAAATCTGAATTATTATTTTACTTATTGTCTAAATAAAGTAGCTTCTGTCTGAAAGACATTTTTGTTTTCATTATTTTATTAAATTTTTGTCGTCAGCTTTATTTGACAATGTTGGGGAATAAAGTTTATATCCTTATTTTATTATATATGTGTCATTCTGACGATATCTGAAGTAAATGGTATTTTTCTTGAATACATTCTATGATTTTTTATTGATATTTGATTATTTTTCTTACAATTTAGATTAATTTATATTTTTCTAAAATCAATCTTATTAGCACGTTTTCATTTTATTACTTATTCTAAAATTAAGCTTTTATTATAATACATTTACATTCATTCACTCAAATATTGCAATATTTTCATATGCTGATATCATATTGATATTTAAAAACACAGTATCGATCTATTTTATTGATAAAATCTTGCAAGATTTCATGACAGAACGATAAATATTAGGAATGCACAATATTGGAAGTTTGGCCGATATGCCGCTATTTTAAAACTCATGTGGCCGATAACCGATATCGAAACCGATATTAAAGCTGAGAAGGATAAGCAGTCATTGCAAACAGCAGTTTTGTTATCCATTTAAGACACTTCAAAAAAAAAGGGGTGGTAAAAATATCGTTACACTGAAATATCGCGATATTTTCATATGCCAATATCAAATCGATATTTAAAACGCGGTATCCATCTATTTTACTCAGAAAATCTCGTATATTTCATCATTCCATTACAAAATCTCACGATATTTTGTGAATTCTCGCGAGATTTCTTAACAAAACGATGAAATATCGCGAGATTTCATTAGTAAAATATATCGATACTGCATTTTGAAATGCCAATATGATTTCCGCATATGAAAATATCGCAACATTTTGTGAATTCTCGCGAGATTTCTTAACAAAACGATGAAATATCGCGAGATTTCATTAGTAAAATATATCAATACTGCATTTTGAAATGCCAATATGATTTCCGCATATGAAAATATCGCAACATTTTTGTGAATTCTCGCAAGATTTCGTAACAGAACGATGAAATACCGCGAGATTTCATTCGTAAAATAGATCGATACCGCGTTTCTAAATGTCAATATATCAGCATATGAAAATATTGCGATATTTCAGTGTATCTGTATTTTTTCCTGTAAAAAAGAAGTTTTTTAAGAAGAAGTTGGTTTCGGTTTTTTTTTAGACTTTAGAAACAGTGGGCTGATTGGTTAAATATCGGTGGGGTGGCCGATGTCCAATACTCAGTTTTAAGGCCGATATAGGCCGATACCGATAGGGGGCCGATTATATCGTGCATCCCTACTGTATACTGTATACACACACGCACCCTCCCATTAAAGACAAAACAATCAGCTGCCAGTGAAATACACTGAAATTGACCAAAGAATTGGCAATAAATATAATTTCTCTGTAAATCATGACTTTCAAATCACGGCAATCAGGTGTTTTTGTAACGTCCAATCAGACGTCTGCACCTGTTGACAGGTATGTTGGTCCATGTTCATGAGTAGGTGCTCTAATGTGCCTGAAACAGTTGTTTATTTATTTTTTTAACGATTATTTTCAACCACAGTTTAAAAGCAACAATTTATTCCACTAAATTATAATTTTGTAAATTTTTATTTATTATTAGTTTCTTTACTGTTTGTGAATAGGGGATTATCACGCTTACCGGAAGTTCCCGGTATTTGGACACTTCCTCTTCCGGGCCATGTTAACGACAGCCGTTCCTGCTCTGTTATACTGTTTAAATCGGATAAACTCCAAACATACTTAGTTTTCATTCTAGACTGAAGTGATACTAAGGATCAAGAAGCTGGATCAAAGCGATCGATTCGCCGCGGTGAAGGGCCGAACTTTATAATAAAACACACGTTTGTTTGTCGCCGGTGGGGCACAACACCGGCACTTCACAGCATGCTAGCATTAGCCAGCTAGCGTTTACTGACGTGCTTAACATTGTGCGTCTTAAAACACACAAACATCTGAAAATCGGGTCTGTACCCCCCCGTTTCCAGTGGAACAACTGGGGACTGCCAAGAAAGGAGACGCTTTCAGATGCTTGTGTGTTTTCAGCCGCACAAAGTTAGGCACGTTATCGAGCTGGCTAATGCTAACCTGCTAACAGTAGTCCGCCAGCTACTACTCTGTTAAACTTTGTTAATCGGATAAACGCCAATGCCAAGTTTTCATTCCAGACTGAAGTGATGCTAAGGAAGAAGTGGATCAAAACGACCGATTCGCCGCAGTGAAGGACCGAACTTTATAATAAAACGACACACGTTTGTTTGTAGCCGGCAGACTGCGCAGTCGTGTTAGCAGGTTAGCATTAGCCAGCTTGATGACGTGCCTAACTTTGTGCGGCTGAAAACACACAAGCATCTGAAAGCGTCTCCTTTCTTGGCAGTCCCCAGTTGTTCCACTGGAAACGGGGGGGTACAGACCCGATTTTCAGATGTTTGTGTGTTTTCACAAGCGAAAAGTTGGTAACGTCAGCTAACGCGAGCTTGCTAACGCTAGCTGTGGTGTAGTCTGCATCATTGAAGTGCCGACTACAGACATACGTGCAACCTTGTTTTATTTTAAGTTTCGGTCCTTCACTCCGACAAATCGCTTTCATCCACTTCTTCCTTCGTGTCTTTTCAGTCGGGAATCCATGAAAACTTCGGTACGGCTGGCGATGTTTATTAGATGTACACAATGGAACAGAGCAGCAACATCGGGACTTTCCTGGCCCGGAAGAGGAAGCTTCAGATGTTTCAACTTCCGGAAACAGAACGCGGAAGCGTGATAATCCCCTATTTGGCCTTTTTTCTTTAATGGGAGGATTTGAATAATTGTGAGGACGACTGTTTCCATTTTGTTTTCCGTCCATGTGTGGTACCTGGAAAACGGCCCGGTGATCCTCCAGCACCTGCTCCTCCATCTCCACCAGCTGAGACACGGCTTCGTGGAAGGTGAAGAGTTGGGGGGAGACCTCCTCCTCCTACAACAGCAGCAGCATCCCGGCTTCAGTCTCAGCAGACACAGTTTCTAACCAGCAGTCCAACACGGAGACAGCTTACGTTCTGTTCACAGAGCAGCTTCAGGTCGTCTCTCTGGGGGGAGCTGCCGACCCCCCACTGAGCCTCCAGCACCTCCAGCTGGGTGATGTGTCCCTGGTGGGACTCGATGGGGGCCGCCAGGTCCACCGTCAGCTCCTTCACCCTGAAAACACATCAGCATCATCATGCTGCTGGAGGTGATCAGAGACTGACAGATGATGATGATGATGGTGAGGATGATGATGATGGGGAAGGGCTTCATGCAGATTTTAGGTCAAATCTGTAAAACAAAAACAAACGATGGATGCAGGAGATGCAAACGAATAAAACAAGCAGAGATGTGGCAGAGTCGGGATGGGTTTTACCGGCTGAAACCAGACAGACGTGGTCCTGATGCTGCGTGATTTAACCCTTAAAACTCCACCAGATCTCGCTGAGATCTTCCTCTTCCATCATCATCACGTCAGGAGCGCTCACGTGTAACTCTATCCGTTATTTATGCCATTTATTTCACTGCTATTTAGACCTGGAGATGATAATGACGACACTTCCCGTCCAACTCTCCACCAATCAGAGAGCTTAAATCGATGGTAACGTCCAATCAGGAGCAGCCAACGATCAACAAGTGAGCAGAAAGTTTCATGTGTCTGAAAAGAAGAAAATAATGATCTTCTATGTCTGGAATAAAGAAAGAAGAGAATTCTGATGCAGCTGGTGGAGTTGGTTTGTAGCAGAAATAACTACAGATGCACGAATAATCAGCGCCCTATCGATCGGCCATATCGCCTTAAAACTGAGTATCGACATCGACCACTCCACCATATTTAACCGATCAGCCCCTTTCTAAGTATAAAAAAACTTTTTCTTCTTATTCAAAAACTTCAAAACTTCTAAAGACTAGGGGTGGGGAAAAATATCAATACACTGAAATATTGCGATATTTTCATATGCTGATATCATATTGACATTTAAAAATGTAGTATCGATCTATTTTACTAATGAAATCTCGATATTTCATCGTTCTGTTGCGAAATCTCACGAGAATTCACAAAATATATCGTGAGGTTTTGTAACAAAACGATGAAATCTTACAAGATTTTCTATGTAAAATAGATCGATACCGCATTTTTAAATATCGATTCGATATTGGCATATGAAAATATCGTGATATTTCAGTGTATCGATATTTTTCCCAACCTTTTTTTTTTGAAGTGTCGGAAATGGATAACAAAACTGCTATTTGCAATGACTGCTTATCCTTTTCAGCTTTGATATCGCTCTTGATATCGGTTATCGGCCACATGAGTTTTAAAATATTGGCATATCGCCTAAAATTCCAATATTGTGCATCCCTAATATCGATCGTTCTGTCATGAAATCTTGCAAGATTTTATCAGTAAAATGGATCATTACTGCATTTTTAAATATCAATGTGATATCGCATTGCAATATTTCAGTGTATCGATATTTTTTCCCACCCTTCATATGTATATGTATGCACATATGAAGTTTTGTAACAAAGCGATAAATCTCACAAGATTTTCTATGTAAAATAGAACGATACCGCATTTTTAAATATTGTTCGATATTGGCATATGAAAATTTCGTGATATTTCAGTGTATCGATATTTTTCCCAACCCCCTTTTTTTGTGTCGGAAATGGATAACAAAACTGCTATTTGCAATGACTGCTTATTTTTTCAACTTTAATATCGGTATCGATATCGGTTTGTCGGCCGCATGAGTTTTAAAATATCGGCATTTCGGATATCGGCCAAAATTCCAATATCATTCATCCCTAGAAATAACTGCAAATGAGGAAAAATATAAATATGGAAATAGTTTCTACATGCCTTTTTTTTTTTGTGATGCACGATTTTATTGGCTCAGTATCGGCCGATATTGGCTTGTTCATTAAGTGTAAGTCATTAAAATTCTTTGATATGGTTGATTACAATATTCTTCTGGTTTTGTATAAAGCCAACAGACAAAAGCAGCCAGTAAACATCTCAGGAAGGTATGAAAAGCGAGAAAGTCTCAGGTTTTGGATCAAAACGATGGAACGAACCGTAACAGTGAAATAAATTAATTTATGTAATACGCTCCAAAAATAAATAAAAGAATCAAGAGACAAACAAAAACAACAAATATTAAAGAAGTATGAAAATGAAAGTTTTCAGTAAATGTGACCGATCTTGAAAAAATGAAGTATTTGTAAATGCAGTAAATTCATGTGAATGGTTGTAAATACTGAGAAAATATGACATAGACTTTTTATCAATAATAAATTAGATGGCAGTTGTAAATATTGTATAAACAGTAAGAAATGAACGGATGTAAAACGGTACTGATGTTGAAGTGGGCAGATATTAGACTGCTCCTCCTCATTTAAGCTGTTCTGACTTCATTTTGTATGTTTTAATACTTGTTTTGCTTTTATTGAATGAAATAAAATAAAAAAAATCAGGTTTTCATTGCTGCATCCAAGACATGACAATTATGTAAAATTTAAAAATATGAACTTTTCGGTATCGGTAGAAATTTTTCTTAGCATTTTTACATGACATAAACTCGCTGAACTGAAATGTTTTGGAGTTTTAAGGGTTAAATAAGCGGTCACAGAGTTTTAAAGCGGGTTGAATTTGAGCCGGATCAGGTGAGGATGAGGAGCAGCATCCAGACGAAGAGCTCTGCCTGGTTTCACGTTGGGATGGGGGAGGGAAGACGGGGTGAGATCGTACTCGTAGGTGGGAGAGAGCTCGGAGCGACCGCCTCCGCCTCCGCTCTGGGAGAAAGGAATGTCGGAGGGACTGATCCCAAACTCCTTCACTCTGCAGAGACGCCACACGGCGGGACAGGGACAGAAGACCAGAGGACAGGGCTGGAGACGAGTCTGAGACATGAACGATCCTGAACAACGTCATTCATCAGCAGATAGTTTGTGTTTTTAACCACTTTCTGGACAGTTTAACTGAACGTCCTGCTCGAACGTCGATCAGATTCAGTCTTACGAAGCATCCGGCAGAACCGCTGAGTCAGAAATCCAGCTCCCACAAGCAGACGACTGTTCTCTGAAACTCCGAACCCATGAAAACTTCTTTTATTTGTCATTTCAGGCAGAAGGCAGAAAAATGGACCTCTTCAACTGGAAGTTAATTAGATTAATAATAAAATTCAATTAATAATTAATTAAAAAGAGTAAAAAAAAAAGAAGAAGAAGAAGAAGAAGAATTACATTTTAAGTAATTCTACATATAAGTATTTTTATGTAAATAAATGCATCTATTTCATGCATTTATTTGCAATTTTAATCAGTAAATGACATTTAATTAATTGCATTTGCTGCACTTATTTATTGAACTGTGGAATGTGCAAAAGTTTAGACACCCTCCCATTAAAGACAGAAAAAAATCAGCTGTTGGTGAAAATAAGTTGAAATTGACAAATGTAATTATAAATAAAAATTCTATGAAAATTGTGACTGATTTTGAATTGTGATTCAACAGAAATATTAAAAACAAACACATCAAAATAAAACAACAATCAGGTGTTTTCTGTAACGTCCAATCAGACGTCTGCACCTGTTGACAGGTAATTTGGCCCACTGTTATTGAACAGTTTTGTTTGTTTGTTTAACAAGAAACTGTAAAAAGTAACAATAAATAAAAATTTACTAAATTATAATTTTGTGAAATAAAGTATTGATTTTTAATTTTTATTTGAAAAAATAATGAAAAGAAAATTTAACAAAACTGTCCCTGACAATTAGAGCACATTGCTTACAAGGGGCTCTAATTTGTCTGGGACAGTTTTGTTTGTTTGTTTTTCTTTTATTTTCAAAACCACGATTCAAAATCAATATTTTATTTCACTAAATAATAATTTAGTACATTTTTATTTATCGTTACTTTTTTCCGTTTCTTGTTTTTTGATACTTCTTGTGAATTTAGCCTTTTCTTTAATGGGAGGGGATGTAAACATTCGCACCCTGTTGTATATTTATGCAAATTAAAAGGAATATGTTGGATTTTATATCTAAGCATCAGAAACACTCGTTATCTAAACAGATGCACTGATGAAGCAGCATCTGGTCCCATTGGTTACATCCAATCCCAGGAAAGAAAAAGCTAAATTCTCATTAGTAATTCAAATAACAAGAAACTGTAAAAAGTAATAATAAATAAAAATTTACTAAATTACATTTTGTAAAATAAAGTACTGATTTTTAATTTTTATTTGAAAAAATAATAAAAACAAAAGAAATTAACAAAACTGTCCCTGACAAATTAGAGCACATTGCTTATGAACAAGGGTCAACATACCTGTCAACAGCTGCCGACGTCTGATTGGACGTTACAGAAAACACTTTCTTGCTGTGATCGCCTCAAAGTGTTGCTCAAAAACATTTCAGCGTTGGAGCCCCATCATGCTTGTTTACTTAGTTTCTGTTTGTTTGTTTTTACCATTTCTGTTGAGCCGCAATTCAAAATCAACGTCATGATTTTCATAAATTTGTATTTATTATTACTTTTGTCCATTTTAACTGATTTCACTGGCAGCTGATTTATTTCTGTTTTTAATGGAAGGGTACGTAAATTTTCAAGCACAACTGTAGTTCAATTATGAAATAAGAGGAAATATTCAACAAAACAAAAATCCCCTGAAAACTCAAGATCATTAAAAAACATCACTGATAAATATTTACTTAAAGAACGAAGAGTTTAGTGACAGTTTAAATACACGCGAAGTTAAAGGTACACCGTGTAACTTTTGACCCAAACATCAGCCTCATGTGAGCAATGACAGATGATTTCTGAGGTCACTATACATCATTTGATGCATGTGGGGGCTCTGAGGGGGCTGCCTTCCCCAAAAAACAGATATTGTTATTAGGGATGCACGATATTGGAATTTTGGCTGATATCCAATATGCCGATATTTTAAAACTCATGTGGCAAATAACCGATATCGAAACAGATACTAAAGCTGAAAAACAAAAAAAAAGTAATTGCAAATAGCAATTTTTCGTTATAAAAAAAAAAGGGTGGGAAAAATATTGATAAACTGAAATATCGTGATATTTTAATATGCCGATATCAAATTGATATTTAATAACGCGGTATCGATCTATTTTACTTAGAAAATCTTGTGAGATTTCATTGTTCCGTTACAAAATCTCACGATATTTTGCAAATTGTCGCGAGATTTCGTAACAGAACGATGAAATATTGCGAGATTTCATTCGTGAAATAGATTGATGCTGCTTTTTAAATGTCAATATGATTTCAGCATATGAAAATATCGTGATATTTCAGTGTATCGACTTTTTTTCCCACCCCTAGTCTTTAGAAGTTTTAAAGTATGTAAAAAAGAAGTTTTTGAAGAAGAAGAAGTATTTTTGTTTTTTTTTAGACTTTAGAAACAGCGGACTGAGCGGGTTAAATATCAGTGAAGTATCGGTGGAGTGGCTGAAGTCCAATACTCAGTTTTCAGGCTGATACCGATAGGAGGCAAATTAAATCGTGCATCCCTAATTGTAATCTCTGCAGGAGCGGATCCGTCTCTCATTGGATCATGTGACCTGGAGCGCTTTGCTTTAAGGCTTCATGACTTCACGATCAGCTGATCAACGTGGTCGTGAACACGTTTCTCAAACACAGACGGTTCATTTTGCAACAGCTGTGTGGGAAGTTACAGCTTTAGCGCCCCCCAGTGGACAAAAGTTACTCGGTGTCCCTTTAAGTCTGACTAAACTTGAGGTATGAATGCCGGCTGCCGACCCGTTCTTACCTGTTGGCGTATCTCAGCGTGTTGAGGGTGTTTTCGCAGGACGCCATGCCGGGCGAGATGGTGGCGATCTACAGTAAGGGGGGGGGGAAGAAGAGCCGACTGTGAAACCACGGCGGCGTTTTCTCGTGCTCGTGTCTGAGCTGCAGGGTGACCGGTGTTTCCTCACCATGCAGGTTCTGGAGTTTTCTCCGATGAAGGAGTCCCTCAGCACCTGCGTCAGCTTGCTGGCTCTGAACGGGGTGTGCGGTTTGTTCCTGCCCAGCGCTCGGATGCACTCCTGCACAGAAAACGCACGGAAACACTTTATTTATTACAGATAAATAAAAGAGATTCTCCCCGTTTTATGTTAGAAGTCCATCCAGCGTTGGCTTCAAAGCCCAGAACCGGTTTCCACACACTGAAGACCTTCCAACATCCAGGACAGGAGGTGATGAAGAGTTTCAGGTAGGGCTGGAAGATAATTCAATATCGATATGTATCAATCTTTGAGTTTTTTTCAATAGAAAAAAAAAAGAGGGTCAATAAAAGTTCGATATAGAAACACAGTTTTCCGCTGTAGCCTATCAGGTATCATGATACTGCAGTCACTCCTTCATCCAAACCAATCACAAACGCAGACCAGGCAAAGGCTGAATTAGAATTCAGTGTTAGTCTGATCTTTATTACTAGGGCTGGGAAAAAATATCGATACGCTGAAATATCGCGATATTTTCATATGCAGATTTCATATTGATATTTAAAAATGTGATACTGATCTATTTAACCAACGAAATATTGCAAGAAAAACCTGCGAGATTTCATAACAGAACGACGAAATCTCGCGAGATTTTATTGGTAAGATAGATCGTTACCACGTTTGTAAATATCAATGTGATATCAGCATGTGAAAATATTGCGATATTTCAGTGTATCGATATTTTTTCCCAGCCCTATTTATTACTGCATTAGTAGGTCATTTAGCAAAAGCGTAAATGGTCAGGGCTGCACCGAAAACGGCTTTTTTCTTTCTTATTTTTCTTTGATAAATATTGATAGACAGATTTTTTAGCGACAAACTTTTCTATATCGTCCAGCCCTAGTTTCAGGTCTTATTTTCTCCCAGATTTCCTGCAGACAGGCTGGTCAGTACCCTCCTCTTCCTCAGCCTGTGCAGAATGTGCTTCTTCATGGTCTTGGTGACAGATACAGGCATGTGCCCGGCTCGTTTCAGCCCTGACTCGTTCGTTCAGCTCCTACACAGATCTCCTGACTGCAGGTGAGGGCTGGGACGTACACGGACCCGTAAAGGCAAGCTTTGCTCCCTCTTCATCATGGCTGACACCGATACTGCAGATGAGACCTCATCTCATGCAGACAAGATGCTGAGATACTTACAGGCCCAGTGTGTAAAAGCTACTGCCGTCTACTGGTGATGACGGGCAGAGAAACGGCTTCCAAGACCAACGATGGACGGTGTCCAGACTAAAGACCAACAATACATATTTTTTAGGGCCGATACTGATACCAATACTTTCTCATCAACCTCAGTCGATATTTGGGGATGAAACTGCATTTGACCTCTAAATCAATATAAATAAGGATACAATGCAAACTAATTTTAAAGCTCTTACAATAAAAAAAAAAACAAAGTGGTTCAAATAAATATATAAAAGAAAAACAGTGCACTAGTAAGAATATAAAAAAAGATTTTTCCCTTTATTTATATTTTCACATATTGTGATTTCAATTTCTTTTCCTTTTTTCCATTTTTTCTTACTTGCTCATTTAATTCCAATCACATTTACTTTTTTTTCCCCCCTCTTCCTTAATTCACCTTCTTTTTCGCATATTTATCAACACTTTCCTCTTTATTGCTCTTTTTCTAAATTCTTCACACACTATGTTCCTTTTCTTTCTCCCTCATCTCCCACTGCCCCTCCCTCCCTTTTTCATTTTTCTTACTCACCATCTTTTTTTTAATTTTTGATTACATTCTGCAATATGCAATTGCTTCTTTTTTTTCTATCCCTTTGACACGCCATGATAGAAATATTTCACTTCCTCCCCTGTATGGAGTTTTATTTGATTTTTTTGTATTATTTTTTATATTCTTCTTCCCGTTTTTTATTGTTATTATATTTTTTGTTTATCACCATGTTTTTTTTTTTTTTTTTTTTTTTTTTTTTATTTTTTTATATATTTTTATTTATATTTTTTTTTTTTTTTTTTTTTTTTTTTTTTTTTTTTTTTTTTTTTTTTTTTTTTTTTTTTTTTTTTTTTTTTTTTTTTTTATTATATATATATATATATATATATATATATACATACAGTATATATATATATATATGTATATATATATATATATATATATATATATATATATATATATATATACATACAGTATATATATATATATATATATATATATATATACATACATATATGTATATATATATATATATATATATATATATACATACATATATATATATATATGTATATATATATATATATGTATAAATATAAATATACACACCTGACATATTGCCCGATGTGATACCCTCAAAAAAATGCAAATATCGGCTGGCATATGTATCGGGCTACCCTTAGTTTGAACACAAAGCAGCTGATTTAAAGAAATTCCCACAAATCCCGGCAGTCGTCCTCCAGACTATCCTGACTATCCGCTCAGATGCTCCCTACGAGGCCTCAAGGCTTTTTTCTCCAGGTCCATGAAAACCTCTGCAGACTACCCGGTCTACGTCCCCGTGACCTCCTCAGCACCTCTTTCAGGGTGAAGATCTGGTCCACTATGAAAGCCACCCTGCTCCTCCTGAATCTGAGATGCTGTGACATCTGATTCAGACGAGGAAACGAGCTCTGAAACAAGCACATCCATGAAAACTGAGGAAACTGAGGAATGAGGAAGCTGATGATGAAGACGCCTGGAGAACAGGTTCCAGATCTGCTAAGCCAGCCCCCACCTCCCTGTGAGGAACGGGTCTGGGGTTAAATGTGTGACATGAATCTGAGACACCAGCAGACTCCCGTCCACCTCCTCTGTGATCATCTGTGAACGGCAGCATCGTGAGTCCTGAACCACCGGGGTCAGGATGTGGGCGGTACCGGACTCGGACCTTCAGGGCCAGCAGACTCTTGTTGATCTCGGCTCCTTCCAGCCGAGTCTGGCGGTCGGCGCTGGACGTGTCCGCTCCCCTCTCGTTCCCCGCCAGGTCGATGAGGGAGAACTTTCCGTGCATCTTCCCCCGCCGGCGCAGGATAATCTGGAAGACGGCGTGGCTCCGGGAGGAATGAGCGTTGGCGGACGTCTGACCGGACGTCCTGCAGGAGACGGATTACCACCACGTTAGATTAAAGGTTCTGATGCTGACTGGGATTAAAGGTTCTGACGCTGACTGGGATTAAAGGTTCTGATGCTGACCGGGATTAAAGGTTCTGATGCTGACTGGGATTAAAGGTTCTGATGCTGACTGGGATTAAAGGTTCTGATACTGACTGGGATTAAAGGTTCTAGATGCTGACTGGGATTAAAGGTTCTGATGCTGACTGGGATTAAAGGTTCTAGATGCTGACTGGGATTAAAGGTTCTGATGCTGACTGGGATTAAAGGTTCTAGATGCTGACTGGGATTAAAGGTTCTGATGCTGACTGGGATTAAAAGTTCTTCTTATTCTCTCATTAATTATTCTTTTACTTGTTCATTATAAATTCTTCTTATTCCTCGATTAAATTTCTCTTCCACTGGATTAAAGTTTATTCCACTGGATTAAAATTTCTATATTCTCTCGATTTAAGTTTCGATCTACTGGATTAAAGGTTCTAATTCCTACTGGATTAAAGTTTCAAATTACTAATTGAATTTTAAATTTTCTTATACTCTCTGATTTTAAGTTTCTATTCCCACCGAATTAAAGGTTCTCATGCTGACTGGGATTAAAGGTTCTGATGCTGACTGGGATTAAAGGTTCTAGATACTGACTGGGATTAAAGGTTCTGATGCTGACTGGGATTAAAGGTTCTAGATGCTGACTGGGATTAAAGGTTCTGATGCTGACTGGGATTAAAGGTTCTAGATACTAACTGGGATTAAAGGTTCTGATGCTGACTGGGATTAAAGGTTCTGATGCTGACTGGGATTAAAGGTTCTCATGCTGACTGGGATTAAAGGTTCTGATGCTGACTGGGATTAAAGGTTCTAGATACTGACTGGGATTAAAGGTTCTGATGCTGACTGGGATTAAAGGTTCTAGATGCTGACTGGGATTAAAGGTTCTGATGCAGACTGGGATTAAAGGTTCTGATGCTGACTGGGATTAAAGGTTCTGATGCTGACTGGGATTAAAGGTTCTCATTTTTTTTTTTTTTTTTTTTTTTTTTTTTTTTTTTTTTTTTTTTTTTTTTTTTTTTTTTTTTTTTTTTTTTTTTTTTTTTTTTTTTTTTTTTTTTTTTTTTTTTTTTTTTTTTTTTTTTTTTTTTTTTTTTTTTTTTTTTTTTTTTTTTTTTTTTTTTTTTTTTTTTTTTTTTTTGCTGACTGGGATTAAGGTTCAGACGCTGACTGGGATTAAAGGTTCTGGATGGTAACTGGGATTATTTGTGATCCTCCGCCCACCTGCAGCTGTTTCCCACTTCGATGAGTTTCAGGACGTCCTCTGTGCACTTCACCTCCCTCTCCTGCAGCCCGACCACCTGCACCTGCTGCTTCCCGTCCTCCAGAACCCTCAGCTTGGCTTTACGGTTCAGCAGGTCAAACACCTTCAAACACACGTCTGATTACGCTTCCCTCCACGTGATTTCTGCACGACTCGGCGGTCGTTGGAGACGCTCACCTTTCCGCTGTAAATCTCGAAGAATGTGGCAAAAACCTGCAGATCCAGCTTCTTATAAACCGGCTTTTTCAACATGAGGAAAACGTCTCTGGCTGCAGGGAGAGAAACACATGAGCCGAAGCACCCGGCAGTGAAAACGGCGGCGGGCGAGGAGCTGACCTGACAGCGCGTAGATGCCCTTCGAACAGTCCTGGTTCTTCCCGGAGAAGTCGCCTCCCATCGTCTGGAAGGAGAAAATCTCAGCATGACGACGTGGCATTAAAACAACCTCCTCGCGTGGGAGTGGGAGTGGGGGCACTCACGTGCGTTTTCCCGCTTCCGGTTTGTCCGTACGCGAAGCAGGTGGCCATCCCTCTCTCGAAGATGGTCTCCACCAGCGGCTGAGCGGTGAACCTGCGGCAGAGCTTCGTTAGGATCTCTGCTCCGCGGCCTGCGGCGCCGATGGAAGGAAGGCGGCGTACCTGTAAACCATCTCGTTGGTGGAGTTCTCGTCGAAGGCGTAGTCGAAGCGGAACGTCTGGTTCTCCAGGTAGCGGGTCAGGTCCACCTTCTGCTTGGGCTCGTGCACCATGACCACGTCCTTACTGGGGATGGTGATGACGTCCAGATCCTTCACCGACAGCTCTGAAAACATTTGCAGTCATTACTGCGTCACAGGTTGAGAAAACAGGAGGAAAAAGAGAAACTTCGCACTGGGAACACTGGGAACACTGGGAAGGAAGTTAATGTGAAGAGATGAAAGTTTTGCAGACCTGCAGTCGGACATGTTTCAGACAGGAAGTTGCCATTTTTTACTCGTACAAAGGCTTACTAAGGATGCACCCATAAATCGGCCCACCCATATTTGCAGTTTTTGCTGGTATCGGCATCAG
>JALJCO010005278.1:0-37023 GCA_023101725.1 Atherinomorus stipes | reverse complement strand
CTATGGCGATGGAGCAGCAGAGTTTGAAAGTGAAACCAACGAGTTGGAGATAATTTCACCACGGATACTCCTCAGCATTCTGGTGGAGAAAACAGCGGTGTCACAGCGGGACTTGCACCGAAGTAGCTATGAGGGAAACTACGGTGGGGAAACCTGAACGTGGTAGCTGCATTTTTGCTGCATGCGCCACAGAGCGCGTACATGTCATGCGTCTTTGTGCGGAATCCCGACCAAAGCCCGACGGCTCCAATTCTGATTATAAACAAGTAGCCGGCTGGACTTAGGTGAGTAGTCGGCCATATGGCCGGCGCTTGTGGAAAACACTGCAGCTTATTGTAGAAAATTAAACCTGAAAGATGCTCTTTAACTCATCTGAATGATGTTAAGGTCAAAACTGGAAACAGAGGAGTGACTTTGGTCTTGCAACAACCACACAAACAAAAATCAGTGCAACCAGGCAGAGATATCCATCCCCCCATTATCAATAGTCTATATGCAGCAGACAGGATACAAGGAAGTCATTTAAACATTAGTTACAGAAGAACTCCTGGAATGAACATCAGACCACACAGTCACTTGATAAGATACAGCAAGAATGCCACAAAGGAAAAAAGTTCCAGTCGCATCAGTATCTCCAGACACATCATCTCTTGTGGCTGCGTAGCATTACTATCTAATGAGCCCTTCACAGAAACGGCCATCATCCCCAACTCCACTGCAATGAATTATTTCATGTGACCAACTAATAATTACAGCCTGGCGCCACGGCTGAATCTTATAATAAGTGCTTACACTTTGTTTTGGACCACAGACCTGAAAACTGCTACTTAAGGAGCTTCCCCTCATGTCAAACCTTCAAGAACATTTAAGTTAATGATTAAAATTATGACCAAACACCTTAATGTGTCCAGACTGCACCTCTGTAGAGTTATTTGTAGTGACAAATCATCAGAGGCCTCAATTTTCCAGTTATAAAACTCTGTCAATACTTACAAGGCAAAATTACTCTTCACAGACTCCCGATGAGGATGGAAAATATATCAACGAAAAATTACACATACCCTCCAATTAGAGAAAAGGCTAGATTGGCAATAGTAAATCAAAGAAGAAACTAATAATAACTAAAAATTTACTAATTTATAATTTAGTGAAATAAATTATTATTTTTTAATTGTGGCTAAAAAATAACTTAAAAAAATAAAAACTATCCCTGTTCGAGTTATCTGGGCTTGCAGTTTTCATCTTAACATTAAGAGGAAAAAATACTTTGGGACACTTTCCACAGCTTCTGTTCTGTTACGTTCTGTTACAAAGTCTCACAAGACTTCGCAAAAAATTTGCGATATTTTCACATGCTTATTATTTTCACATGCATATTGTCATTTAAAAACGTGGTATCGGTCAATTTTACTGACGAAATCTTGCGATGTTTCATTGTTGCGAGAATTCGCAAAATATCGTGAGATTTTGTAAGTAAAATAGATCGATACCACATTTTTAAATATCGATTTGACATTGGCATATGAAAATATTGCAATATTTCAGTGTATCGAAAATTTTTCCCACCCTGTTTTTCAAACGGATAACAAAACCGCTATCTGCAATGACTGCTTATTTTTTTCTGCTTTAATATTGGTATCGATATCGGTCATCCGCCACACGAGTTTTAAAATATCGGGTATCGGCCAAATGCCAATATCGGGCATCCGTACTTTATTTTATATGAAAGAAAGATAAATTAGCTAAAGGGTCAGTCAAGTTTAAGTCGGTGGGGGCCATGGCCTCCCTTGCCCCCACTTTGGATCGTCCCTGATTTCAATGTCAGAATTAATTGCAGATACAACAACTGCAGGTTTGCACCACCACTGGACTGATAGTCCATCAGCAGCAGAAGCCAAGCATCCACTAGCAGGGGTGTCCAGTTCTGGTCCTCGAGCGCCACAACCCTGCAGGTTTTCCACGTCTCCCTTCTCCAACACACACCTGAATCAAATTCATTGGCTTTTAGATTCATTTAATTTGAGTCAGCTGTGCTGGTGCAGGGAGGCATGGAAAACAGTCAGGACAGCGGCCCTTGAGGACCGACTTTGGACACCACTGACTACAGGATTTGCAAATTATTTATTTGGTAACGGCTGTTTTCATTTGCACCATCTGCTTCCTAGCTTTTTTACAGGACTGGGGTGCCCTCTGGGCCCCCCATTTTACAAGCATGCACCGAAACTCCTCTCCAGCTTCTAATGTTGGGGGAATGCTTTCCACGAGGCTTAACGGGAGTCCTCCCGGAGCAGAAACAGCTCTGCTCCTCTGTTTACACTTCATGAAGACACGAGTTTACACCCAAAACTGCGGCAGCGGAGGTTTAACCTCAGCAGACTGCCTGGGTTTGCTGAGGAGGTGCGTGTGGTGTGGAGAAACCTTTAAGCCAGCTTTTAGGTGCACTGTACAGTTCCTGTAAATGTGTGGCGTGGTTTACGACTGTAACTGGGAGGCAGAACTCCCCACAACATCTGGCAACCTTCCACACCGTCCTCACACCAGCGAGGAAAAACAACTGGAACAACCAGAGCGCGACAAGAGGACAGAAAGGGAGATTTATAAAAGAAAAGGCTGAACTCTGTCCATAAAATGTAACTTTTCAACCCAGCATCGCGTTTCAGGAATAGGTTAATCACGATATCGCTGAGAGGGATTAAAAAAGTCTGAAACGGAGCTGTAAAGCTGACAGAGTTGCACAACATTAGAAACTCCAAACTACCAACAGTGTTCGCATTGCGCAACACAGCAGCTTTACTTATGCTGACTGTTTAGTATTGTCGCCTTCAAACTTTGAAGAAGTCAAGTAAAGCGGAGAACAGCAGCGCAACAACCGACAGGTTGTACTCTGAAATACGAAAGCGCCGCTTCTCAAATCAGTAAATAAAAAAACACAACACACAACCTGAGTTGGACACACTTGTGCGCGAGGAGCTTTCCTGCAGCATCCACGGTGCGGGGTTTTAGGACCCGTCGGTACTGTCTGGAATCATTCAGCCGACAACTCCGCCATACTGACTTAATCACGTGCGGGACGAGCGCCTGTCTTACCGCAGGGGGCGGTGTTAACGGGGGAGGTGTTTGACAGCCAAAGACTGGCGGAAAAAAGGGGGGGGGAATACATGGTTTGAGAACAGTGTTTGTTTTCTTCCTTCAAATCTGAAACCGAATCTATTGAATAAGTTTGTCCTTCACGAATTTCTTCAAACTTTTACAAAAGTAAGTGTACTTTTACTTCCAATTTAACCCTTTTATGAACCATACACACTTTTTTTTTTAACATTCTATTTATAGTTTTGGGTTTGTTACAATTAACCAACAGTTATCAGATCAACATGTCAAACACAGCAAATTGATTACAGATCAGCTCATTAATCCAGCATTAATCCAGTGACTCTGTGTGTGTGTGTGTGTGGTGGTGATGGGGGGGGCATCTAATCTTTTCCACCTAAGGACAATGGGCTTTATGCACAGCCCACTACTTCCTGAACTTAATACTGCACCTTTGTTTCCTGACTTTCAAGATTGGATGAACTGATTAATCCAGGTGTGTCTGACCATTTGCTGGGATCAGACACACCTGGATTAATCAGTTCATCCAATCATGAAAGACAGGAAACGAAGGTGCAGTACTAAGTTCAGGAAGTAGTGGAGCAGTGCATAAAGCCCATTAGCCCTCTTGCAATAGGGAATGGGAGGGTCGCGTCATCAGCGGTACATCACGTGGTATTTCCGCCATGTTGGCATCTACCATAATGTCCGGTGGCATTTTCCGCATCTGTGATCCTACTGCAATCGGTTCAAGTCTTTGTTTCAGTGGAAATTTAGAAAAAAAGAAATGTTTTTAATGGCTGTATAATCGGGTACTCAAGCATCTGGCATGGTTTAAAAGGGGGAAGAGGACTGGAGTTTCAATGACTTGCTGTGTATCTCATACATGGCGTTAGTCAGGCTGGTGTACCAGGCTAGGAGGAGGGAGCTGTGAATCTAGCAGGTTGGTCTTGCGCATGGGCATCATTCAGAAACTCACTAACGGCCTCTGCTTTCTGAAATGCGGAAACATTTTCTATTGCGCCTTTAATTCATACTTTGAAAGATTGGCTTATTGCTGTCAGTGGGTAGTGAGTTGCAAAAATTTCTGAATGTCCTTGAGAGTGTTGTAAATATTTCAGGTTTTTTGGACAGGGAGGGAAATTGATCTAAATTAGTTCGGGCAAAGTCTCTGACCTGAAGATACCTGAAAAACTGGTTATCAGACAAACTGTATTTCTGTTTTAACAGTGAAAGAGGCAAAGATGCCCTTGTTTTCAACACACTGAATCTGAATTCAGTGGAATTCACTGGCTGAATCATGTACTGGCTGAGACAGTGGGAAAGAACTGATTCGGTCTATTGGCGCCAAAATGGCAACTGACACTAGACCAAATTTTTTCCAAAATTTTGTCCACACCTTTATAGAACTCTTTTTCTTTATTTTTCTTTATAAAACTCTGAAGAGTTGGATTAGTTTTATATAATGAATTCTACAGGCAAGGGGAAGGTCAACCAGGATGGTCCCTGCTGGTGTGGTAAAGTCTTCCAAAACAGCATTCTGCAGATGTTAGCTACACTCATTATTTCTAATGCAGAAAACGGTTAAGAAAAAATAACATTTGTTTTTCTTTGCTCAGTCTCAGTGGTTCTCAGATGTCTCTCATCAATGTAGCCCCTGTGGAATAATTTTTCAGCTTAGTTCCCCCTAAACCAATGTAAAGCTTTTTTGGTTGCAAGCAGAGGTAAACATGACTCCGTGCTGTTAGTGCCTGATTTATCAAGACTGCAATGACTGAAAAATGTTCAATAACTTGTAGAAACAACTTTTGAGGGAATAATTTGAAATAATAATGTTTTATGATACTCTCACATCAAGGTGATTCCCGTTATTTTTTTACATCGTAGCTTCAGTTTATTGAGGATTTGCATAAATTGGTTTCGGTACACCTCTGTTATGCTTCTAAAGCACTCTAGTTGGGTTGAGGTTTGGACTTTGTTTGATCTGATTGCAACATCCCGATTCTTTTCTTTCCAGACATCCATTTGTATGTTTGCTAAAGATCAGCGCTGTCACATAATGCAGCTAGATGAAGGATGAGTATGTATCTTAAAGGGGACGTTCAGGATTTTTGACATTGGGCCTCATTTTCAAGTGAGCCAGGGTCCTACTTATCACCGGAGACAGTTTCATCTTATTTCATCTCATATTCTTGTTACCGTTGGTCCCCGATGCTAATGCTAGCATAACTCAATAGGAATCTGCTAGCCTGTGATTAATAACAATTGTATCCACTCCACAGAACACCCGAAGCGAATCAGTTTTAACAAAAGGACTATCTGTGTAAATGCCGTGTTGACAAAATAACGTTACAATTAAAACTTACCTTGCATCACAAATTAAACATTACATTTTGAGGAACTAGTTTCTCACCAGCAGCGGAATGATACATTGCTTCCAGGTGGTAAGACAGGAGGGCCATGCGGTTCTAAACAAACAGAAGCGCCACAGTCTTCGCACATTTTCATTAACTTTTTAGTTTACAGAATTAAGAACAGTAAGAGACAACATGGTTCATAAGCGTTCATTTTTACAGTAGTTGCTACTGTAATCAAATTCCTTAGTACACTTAACGGCAGATGATACCACTCCGCTGCAAAATACTAGTAAAAACGTGTTGCCGCTGAGACACCTAACTATCAAAATGTAACACAATACAAGGTAATTTGTATTTGTAACATTATTTTGTTAACACTGAATTTCCACAGATAGTCTTGTGCTCCCTTCAAGAACTTCCCTTTAATTTTTTTTTTTTTTTTTTGGGGGGGGGGGTATTATAATGTAGTGTCTAGCAGATCAGTTGGCAGGGAGCACATACCACATTACTCATTACAACTAGAAGAGACTTGACCTGGGAAAGGGCACTGTCTAAAAGTCCCTGAGCAGCAAACTAGCATGTTCTCTGCTTTTATAGGGCGATCACACCTGCTAATAATCAGTTATTTAAGATTACTTGAATTGCAGCGCCTGCTACCACTTACACTCCCAATTGACCTATGGCTAAACCACGCCCCCAACGCATGAGCCAATCACAGTGTGCACAGTTAACCCAATACACTCAGACATTCTCTGCTTAACGTCCATTGAAATGCATTGAAGTTAGTCCATTTTTGTTCATTTTTATGTGTCTCAATGTGTTTCTTGTTTGTTTGTTTAAAATGGTCAAAAGTTGAAACTGAGGAAGCACACACGAGTCGCATTCCAGAGACTTCAGGCTTGATTTTGACTCGCACTTTCAGACTTGTAACAATGTTTTTGGGGTTTTTTTATGTTTTTTTATTTATCTTGTCATGGGCTCTCTGTCTGATCCCGTGTCTGCTGTCCGTGTTGACAGCTGTCATCTCCTGAGACGTCACATAGCGCCTGTCACCAATGTTGATTGTTTGTCCAGTGAGTGGAGGGGGAGGCTAGCCACAGGTCAATGCTTATAGCAACAGTAAAGATATACTTAATTTTCTGTACACTGGTTGGTTTAGGTTTGGTGAATAATGAATAATCTTCATCTTATGTCGTATTTACCTAATTATCAAAACTCAGAAAAACATATGGTTTGTTTAATTATAAGCTCATATTAAAAACTTAATGTGGAAGAAGATGTTATTCTGTTTTGCTCATGATTGTTCAGTGTAAACATTCCCCCCCCCCCCCCCCCCTTACATTTTCCATTTGAAATCCACGATATTGAAAGTATGAACAGTGACAGGGTATTATTATTAACTTGTGTCCTTGTGTAACTTCAGTCAGCCTCGCCCTCCTCCCTCTCAGTTTGTGGTTTTCCAGGTAAAATTTGCCTTGATGATTTTCCAGAACAGTTGGCAACATGTGCCAACTTGTCACTCAGTTGCAGATTTAACACAGCGTGGAGACACAAATAGAACACTTCATTTTCCATTTAAAAACACACACACCTGTGTGCGTGATGGATCACATGTTATGGTGGTTTTGTTTCATGGTTGGTTGAGAAGATAATCCCGTAGACTTTATGGGAGCTGTTCCCTGACTCCTGATGTGCTTTAAAAGGAGACATATGACCAATTTTAAGATAAATTTCAGATACATTACATGTATACGGCCCGAAAGTTTAGATATACTCCCATTAAAGAAAAAGCTAAATTCACAATAGTAATTAAAATAACAAGAAACTGAAAAAGTAATCATAAATAAAAATGGACTAATTAATTAATTTAGTAAAATAAAACATTGACTTTAAGGTTGTGGTTTTAAAAAATGATAAAAGAAAACAAACGAACAAAACTGTCCCAAACGCATTTGAGCACCTTGCTCATGAACAGGAGACCAAAACACCTGCCAACAGGTGCAGATGTCTGATTGGACGTTACAGAAAAAACCTGATTGCAGTGATTGCCTCAAAGTGATGTTCAATACAATCTTTGTTCAGGAGCCCCATCGTGCTTGTTTGCTTGTTTTATTTTATATTTCTGTTGGACCACAATTCAAAATGAATGTCATGATTTTGTCAATGTTTTTTTTTTATTTATCACTTTTGTCAGTTTCAACTTATTATACTGCCAGCTGATTTTTTTCCATCTTAAATTGGGAGCATGTCTAAACTTTCGGACCGAACTGTATGTACAGTGGGTATGGAAAGTATTCAGACCCTTTAAAATGTTCACACTTTGTTTCATTGCAGCCATTTGCCAAAATCAAAAAAGTTCATTTTATTTCTCATTAATGTACACTCAGCAGCCCAACTTGTAAAAAAAAATGTAGAAATTTTTGCACATTTATTAAAAAAATAAAAATTGCCAAAAATTTCTACATTTCTGTTTTTTTACGTCAAGACGAGGTGCTGAGTGAACATTACTGAGAAATAAAATAAACTTTTTTTTTATTTTAGCAAATGGCTGCAATGAAAAGAATAAAAAGTTTAAAGGGGTCTGAATACTTTCCGTACCCACTGTGTATGTATATATATATATATATATATATATATATATATATATATATATATATATATATATATATATATATATTAACAGAAATGTAGAAATTTTTGTCAATTTATTGAAAAAGAAAAACTGAAATATTACATGGTCAAAAGTATTCAGATCCTTTGCAGTGACACTCCTATTTAACTCATGCTGTCAATTTCTTCTGATCCTCCTTGAGATGGCTCTACTCCTTCATTGTTGTCCAGCTGTGTTTAATTAAACTGATTGGACGTGACAGAAATAAAGACAGCAACACTTGTTTCACTCTGACAAACTCTGCCAGAGTGTCCTGCAGCTCCCCCAATTAAAACCTGCAATTAACATTTATAAACGTGAATGGCAGTTAACGTTCCGATTTGAATTACCATTTATAAATCTGAATGGCAGCCAGTGAGTTAATGAGCTATGTTTAAAGATTCATCATAAAACCAGTACACTTCAATCCAAAACATATTTTAAAACTATTGTTGATGTCATACAAGCAAATATAAAAAGAAACACGCAATTTTAATCTGCTTGTTTTAAAGTTTAAATTTATTATTCGAAGGCTCAAAGCTGAAACCATAAAAGCTTTGTCCATTTTAAGGACAGAGGGGGGTAATAAACTCTGACAAAGAGATGTCATGTCTCAGGAAACAGAGTGACTGTCTACCACTTTAAAGGTCCTAACCTTACATTGCTCTTAACCATCACTTTCAAGCTACTTTGGATAAAAGCATCAGTTAAATGAATAAATGTAATTGTAATTATGATTGACAGTTATGCTGAAACTCAGAAGTTCACAGTATGCGCTCATAAGTGTTCCAATGTAGTCAAAGTGCTGCATAAGAGGAGATTATTTTCTGTACCTGTCGGGCTTGAGAGAACACCTGATGCTGCTGCAAATGTAGCACCAGTAGGACTGGGATTATATAAACATTTTAGCTTTTAAGAGTGTGGGCTCATCTTTAAAAGGAAATGGAACAACTCAACCCGGCAGAGCTGTTCTCCAAAGAAAAACACTGACAGGATAATAAGTATCCACTCAAAAGGGCCTGTTCACATTAGCTTGCAAAGAAAGCTAAAGATGGGACGGCTCAACCCGGCCACACTCTCCACTGACAACATAATAAGTACTGTCCCAAACTAGCCTATAACAGTGCAAAATGAGTCACATCCAGAGAGTATTTTCTAGGATGAAGGCAGATATGGCTCACACTTGGTACCTGACCAAGCAATGCAGATGTCAGCACCGTAGGTCATTAAAAACCCACAGTGTAACTTTTTCACCTTAAAAATCTACTTTTCTGACTTGTTTTGATGGCACACAAACATTCAATATGCAAATTTTTTGAACCATCACTGCCCAGTGGCGTCCTGAGGCTCAGAGGCCGTGACGTTGCAGCCGACTATTGGTTGCGCACTTACTAGCAAACGGATATGAACCAGATATGAACACAGCGGGTTTTTTGAACATTCACACTTAAAAAAATTAATTTTTGGCCTTGTAAAAATCACTTTGATGTGAAAAGTAAATTCTTCAAGAGTTTTGTATTTCCCTGTTTACAACTTTAAAAAAAGACATAATTTTATCAAATACTCCTTAACATTTGTTTGTATATTTTTTAACTTAATTTTAAATTGTAGGTATAACTGGCAAGTAATTTGTATTCATTGTATTCATTGTGTGATTAACTTGTAAAAAGTAATTAAACTTTACTTTGCCTACACAGTCCTGTCAGAGGGGACGGGGCTGATCTCAAAACTCAACAGCTGTGTCTCATGTTGCATCTGCACACTGCGAAGTGCGGATTTGTCGGCTGCATACGTCACAGTGGTGCGTCAAGCACTTTCCCTCACTCCCCATTCCCCCCTCCTCCCCCCCCGCCCCCCCCGCCCCCCGCCGCCCCGCCCCGTCCCCTCTCCCTCTTTTCCTTGTCGTATTTTATTAATGATTATTTATATTTTTTTTTTTATTTTTTTTTTTGTTTTTTATAATTCATTTTAAAACAATAACCCAAGTAATTCATATTTTAAATTATTATAATTTTTTATGATTTTTATTTTCATTATAGTTTTTTTTATTTTTCCCTTTTCCTTACTTCCCTTTGCTCACATCAATCAATAAAAAATAACAAATAAATAATATTTTTAAAATATATATATTTTATAATTTTCTTATTTTGCTATTAAGCAGTTGCTTGTAAAGTAAGAGAAACAAGTTACTGTTAATATAAGTATCTCCTTCTTCTTGACTCTTTCCCTCTCCCTTACCAACCATCTCTTTTCTTTTTCTCCTCACTCTCTTGCCCCGTTATTCCTACTTATCATCTTACTACCCCTATTTTATGAATTAACAAAGAAAAAAATTTTAAATAAAAAATATTTTAAAAAAAGAATATATCTTAGTTTGGTCAATCCCCCAAGCTCTCTACTTTCCCCCCGCCCCCTTTCCCCCACACCCCACACCGCAGCGTCTCTGTTTTCCTTTTTCTGGATTTTAGGATTTTAAAAGAAAATATTAAACCTACAATATCTTTTTCTCCCCCCCCCCCCTGTCATTCTCCCTTTTTTCACTTCTCCCGCAGATAGGACGAATATAGAGAAGAAAAAGGTTTTTTATGCTTAGCCCTTTTCGCGCCTTTTTTTTCATTTTTTTTTTTTTTTTCATTTTTTTTTATTTTTTTATTTTGTTATTTTATTATTTTATTTTATTTTTTTTTTTTTTTTTTGTTACTTTCCGCATAACGAAAAAAACAAGAAAAGGATTACGGGTTGTTTTTTTTTGTTTTATTGTATTTTATTTATTTTTTTTTTTTTTCTTATACAATAATAAAAAAAAATAAATATATTTTTTTTTATAAATTAACCTTTAACTCTACCTCTTTTCTTTTTTTTTTGTTTTATTTTTTTTTTTTTTTTTTTTTTATATTATTTTTTTTTTTTTTTTTTTTTTTTTTTTTTAATTAATTTTTTTTTTTTTTTTTTTTTTTTATTAATTTTTATAATTAATTTTTTTTTCCTTTTTTTTTTTTTTTTTTTTTATTGGGTTTAAATAATTTTTTGTTTGTAAAATTTACCGGCCACCTAATTTTTTATTTTTTTTTTTTTTTTTTTCCATCCTATATATTTTTTTTTTTTTTTTTTTCTTTTTTTCTTTTTTTTTTTTTTTTTTTTTCCACCCCCTCTTCTATCCTAAAACGAAGGATCCATTGCATGGATCCTTCGTGGCCTTGCCTATTCCAGAATTCATTGCACACAAGATTTTTTTTAAACTTTTACGTAAGCAGAATGTAAAAACTCTCCTGACGGGAGTAACAAGGAGTTTTATACAATGCTGTACACAGTTGTATCAAGAACAAATGCGCTAAAAGGTTTGAATAATAAACATACGAAGAGGTTTAAATAAAATAAAGGAAAAAAAGATATTTTGCTCACAACATACAATAAATTATAGTTACAAAGCGATGTAAACACAAAGCTAATCATCATGACTGGGCTTTAAAACAGAAGAGGACATTTTTTTTTTACAGATCTTATTTCCAATTCTACTTGACATTTTTTAAGTGATGAAAAATATTGTAAAAATGCATGTAGCTATAAAACAGGCAAAGGTAGGTAGCCTATTTTGCTTCATCCCGCAGAGGATGGGAGGGAAGCTGCAAAGCTACGGGTGTAATATTTGGATATATTTGTGGATTTCTAAGTGTTTACTGGTAAGAAACAACAGATAATCTCTGTGTAAAATTTAAAAATATGCAGGCAAGCAAAAAAACAAGAAAGAAACAGAAAATCCATTTTGTTTGACATTTTTCAGGGGTTACCAAGGGGTTAATGGGGGTCCATGTTCAGGTAACGACAGATAAATGAAAGGGAATAAAATGCACTGTTCCATATTAGTTTCTTTCTTTTACAACGTAGCTAAAGGAATAAGCGGAAAAGAAAGCCGTCACTAGCTGTGGAGTCTGCAGTTGCTAGGCAACGGGACTGGAGCGCTATGGGAAATTCTCGTTGGCTTGGATGCTCCGTTTCAGCAGCCTACCGTTTCAGGAGGCTGCTTCGGAGTGTGCGGACTTCGTAGCCTACGTAGTCTGCGCACTTTGCAGTGTGCAGACTGCAACATGAGAAACAGCTAACATATCTGGACCACAAAGGCTCATGGGAGATGCATATTCAACAGTGAATGCTAGGCTATAAATTTGAGTTATTTGCTGTGTTATTGTTTACATTTACACAATGTGAAAAGTTCTGTTGTGTTGGAATTGTAAAGGTGCTGCCATGAGTGAGAAGGACAGATACAAGTCTCACACGACGGCCTCTATTCCCTCCCCCAGTCCCGCCTGAGTTTGTTACAGTGGCCTCATTCGAGCAATCAGCGCCATAGCAGAACCAGCTTTTTCAACTCCGTCTCCTCTCAGTCAAACCTTCCTAACCGGGGACCTGGAGACAGCTGTCCATGCCTTCATTAGTGCCCGGCTACTACTGTACGGCCTTTTCGTTGTCTAACCGCTCCATCGCCCGCCTGCAGCTCGTCCAGACGCTGCTGCCGTTTCTGTGGCCTTCCAGGCGGGAACATATAACCCCCGTCCTGTCCTCCCTCACCTCCCCGTCCGCTCCAATTATTTTAAACTTTTTTGTTTTTAAACCCTGAACGCATGCCCCCCTTATCTGCTGACCTGCTGTCCGCCGGCCCCAGCAGGCCCTTCGTTCCGCTGCCAACTTCTTTTAGAAGGCCGAACGCAGCAGGGCGACCGCTCGTTCTCAGCTGCTGCCCCAGATTGTGAACTCACTCCCCCCACATTCGTCTCACCTAACTGCTTTTAACGAAACATATTTTTAGTCTAGCTTTTAATTCTAACTAGTTTATTTATTAAAGTTTTACTCTCTCTTAGGTACACCCTGCACTCCCCAGTAGCCTGTTCTATTCTCTGTTGGTTGTTTTCACTCTTACTCTTTTTTTCTTCACTTTTCCTAGATTTAAGTTTCATTTTTATGTTTTGCATTGTTGTCTCTTTTCTGTACCCGCTCTCCAATGGGTACTGAAAGCATATTTTGATTCAAGTAAAGCCACCACCGCCAATTTATTGTGGGCATTTTTACATCCTTATCTAAAAAGTTAAATTGCTTTCAACTTTTTTGGTTTTTTAGCTGTTTATATTGTGATTTCTGTTGGTCTGTCCCAGTGTGATTATTAAAGAACACCCTCGTATATTATTAAATTTGGTGTGAGATTATCAGTTTGATGCAAACTGAGTCTAAGTAGAACTTACTAGTCTTGACAAAGTAATATTCAAATACAAAGTCGATAAATACGAGTAAAGGTTACTTGAGTTATTCTTGTAGGAAGAACTCATATATGCAAGAAAAGTTTACTTGAAGATAACTCTTGTAAAATTTCCTCAATATTTCTGCGTGCAAGTACTTACCAAGGGTTCTCTAAGTAAATTATACTTCAATTTTTTTTTTCAGTGCACTATGGCACGAAAGAAACGCAGGAGACATTACCGGAGGAAGAGAGGAAAAGAAAGAGAGGAAGGGACAGAACAAGAGTCAGGATAAGACTGTCTTTTATTGTACTGGAGTGAATCATAGCACAGGTACGATGAAGATGGATGAAGTTTAGCCGTTGATAGGGGGGTCACTAAGAAAACTGCTAAAAGTTCCATTGTGGGTTTTTAAAGGAGCAGAACTTGTCCTGTACTCAACACCACCTACAACTGTTTGGCCTACAAGGATTCAAATTCTCTCTTCTTGCATTGTAACATGCACAAAGTGAGCTGATCAGTTTCAGAGTCATTATGAAAGCATACAAAAATAATTCAGAAACTTATCAATGGACCATATGTCACGGGAATTTCGCTTTTTTTTAACCCGGGGTCTGTTTTCATATGTCCTTTCTTATGTGAGTGATGGAGAAAGGAATTTTCAAGATGGCGCCAGTATTTAGGCTGGCAGTCTGGCTAATGATAAGTATGGGACAACTGGCCCCCGCGTCTAAGTTCACCCTAAAAACGTGCTCTTTTCCACACTGAAGGGCCCGGATAGTCTCAACGAGTGTCCGACAACATACTAAAGAGGAGAAATTATTGAAAGTATCTACATTACCTGGCGATCGTTATTTGTTTTGGTGTCTGCGTCCAAAATCTCGTTCCAAAATCGCACGATAACTCACATCAAAACAGCGGAAACAGACACCAAAACAAATAGCAATCGCCAGGTAATGTAGATACTTTGGTTCATTTCTCCTCTAGTATGTTGTCGGACACTGGTTGAGACTATCCGAGCCCTTCAGTGTTGGAAAAAAAGCATGTTTTTAGGGCAAAGTTAGACACGGGGGGCCAGTTGCCCCATACGTATCATTAGCTGGGCTGCTAGGCTGCCTGCCCGGCTAAATACTGGAGCTATCTTGAAAATTCCTTTCTCCACCACTCACATATATGAAAGGACATATGAAAACAGACCCTAGGTTTAAGAAAAAAAGCTAAATTCCCCTTTAAGTCCATAGATAACGTAAGTGACTATTTGCAAACTCTATTAAAGACTGATCTCTGGTGGCTGTTACATTACATAGCCATTTTTTTATCGAAAGCATTCATTCAGCATGCAGAGAAATGATCAGGGTGTGGGACACTAACAGATGCTATAAAAGGACACATTAAGCTCACTGCAAAAGTTCTGCTGCTGATGGATACTGTTGCATCCGTAGACTGAGATGGATAACAATAGGGGACAGTTCAAATCATACTGCTGTCTTGTGTTTGTGAGAACTTTGGCCATTTGATGACCTGCTTGGACATTTTCTGAAGCTCTTTGGTTTAATATACTTCTGTTCTCAGCTTTGATTTCAGCCACTGCCTCATGCAAGAGCTTTTTTCCTCTAAGAGATCACTTATCTTAGTTAAGATCTTGCTGCTGGCCTTCACTGACATAATAGATGTCACAGAATGGAAAGCAGAGATGTATTATTATTTCACTTTGGGGATGTTTTGCTTTAATGCATTTTAGTTCCCTGTTATGCTTCACCAGATTGTTTTATGGACTTGAATTGTCATTTATTACAAATCTGCTTTCAACAACTTAAAATATTGTCTGTGTAACAGGCATTAAATAGAAATGACAAAAAATTATGGCTGTCAATCTGTTTATTGTCAATTTTAGAAGATTATTATACATAATTATTTCTGTCTGCCATATAAATGCATCTATATTTTGTTTTGTTTGAGGTCAAATCTCCAAGCAAACAGTTTGGGTAGATACAGTATGCACTGATCAGTCTGGTGGAGATGAAGACACTGGTGAAAAAGATTCAGTATAGCTTGCACCTTTGTTTTCTACTGCTAAAGACCGGAATCCGCTTGAGTCTCCAGTAGAAGTGGCATCATTTTTACTGCCTGAATGAAAAAGAAACTTCCAATACATTTGGATTATTGAGGCAAGTATTCAGTATAAAGATTTGCACAGCAATCACTGTGTGACTTGGCCAAAGATATCTCAATCTCAAAATAAGCTGAGACTGATATTTGGTTGGAAGTCTGCTGTGCTGGGTCTTAAAACTTTGGAGTTTTGGATACAACAAAGGTTTATATTTAGATTTGCATATTGTCCCAAGCTGGTAGCGCAAAGGCTAATTTATAGTGGTCTGTAAAGTGCTCTACATAGGTTACGGAGAGCTCTGTATGTCGACAGAGAGCCTGTGGTCTCCGGCTGCACGAAATATTTTTTAAGTGTCTGTCACTCTGTCAAGGGACAACGGAGATGGCAAGGGTTGTGATTGGTCTATCACAACTTAAACACTGGCAGCGCCATTTTTAAAACACCAGCTAGCCGGGCTAGCCTACGAAGACGCAGACATGACTCCAACCAAAGAACAAAGTGAGGAAATCCCAAAATCTCTCCATGGTCTCCATTTTTGCATCAAAACTATCTGTTTCAATGTTATTCAGCTGCAGCAACAACAGTCTCTCTCTCTCTCGGACGCCATTGCTCACTGTAACCAGAAGCAGAATTACTACCGAGGTCACCGACCATCATGGGATTGGGCCAGTCTTGCGTAGCGATCCCTTCTGAACGGGCAGAAAATTGCACTGCGTGTCCAGCACCATGACAGTCTCCGTGGTTACACAGTTGAAAAACGCCTTACGCAGTCAGAGAAGTATACCTTAACGCAGGTACATGAACACCCTAACCTTAACTCTTTTAGTGTTAATCTCAAACTGTATCTCCCCCCCCCCCCCCCTTTTTTTTTCTTTTGCTGTGGATCCATTTGTGTCTTTGATAGAGTGAGCTACCTACCTACCGTACCTAACTAGCTCACTAACTAACTGATATTATACAGTTGTCCTCAAAATTATTCATACCCTCACATTAAAGAAGGAAAAGGATCATCTGTCAGTGAAATAAGTTGAAAGTAATAATAAATAAAAATTTCTATGAAAAAAATGAGATGGATTTTGAATTATGGTTTGAAATAAATATTTAAAATAAACACACAAGTAAACAAGTCAACAAGCATGATGGGGCTCCAAAGCTAAAATTTTGTTGAGCAACAATTTGAGACAATCACTGCAATCAGGTGTTTTCTGTAATGTTCAAAAACACTTTGGTCTGTATCTGGGACAGTTTTTTTGAGTTCATTTGTTTGTTTGTTTGTTTTTAAATTATCATTTCCAGCCACAATTTAAAAGCAACATTATATTTCACTAAATTATAATTTTGTAAATTTTTATTTATTATTAGTTGCTTTAGTTTCTTTCTATTTGAATTACTATTGTGAATTTAGCCTTTTCTTTAATCGGAGGGCATGAATAATTTTGAGGGCAACTGTATATAGAACAGAGCATAAAGCTTTGCAAAACTGGACAGAAAATCTTGCAGTGTGTCAAAAACACATTCTTATTCTCTCAAGTAAAACTGTAAACTTTTACCCCAAATTCCTCCCTACTTATAGGAGCTCGTAGATTCAGGCACTGTCAACAACTCTCAACAAATGCTTACATAAGCCCTTCAACCTGCTTGGTTATAAAAAGAGTTTTTCTTCCAAACATGGAAATATAACTGTGCTTGAGCACTGGAGTCACCCAAGATCTTCAGGAAACACAAACTGTGTGCCTTCATTGTAAAATTGCTTTGACAGCAGTGGATGGATTTCCTGCATGTATAACAGGAAGATCAATGCTTCCAAAGCAATGATAGCAGAGCATTCTCCAGAGACCACAGCATTATCTTCTAGGCGATAATCTAATGCTGGCAGGTTCGCACACTGTTGGTTAATGTAATTGAAAGTGGAAGAGAAAGGCTGGTTTTGATGCCAGGCCATGCAAATGTGGCACGTACAATAATAAACAGGGGAAGTTGCGGGTACTGCTAGAAACTGCTGTGCAGAGAACAGGGTTTTACTTATATCCTTTAGGAATAATCTAATAATCTTCCTCTTTGCCATTATCTTATCTAATTGTAAGATTTCAGCCACCCACAGAAGAAGGGAAAAAGCTAAAAGGGCGTGTGTTTGTGCATCAAGTTAACTTAATAAAAGCGCAGGGTTTCAGTCCTTTCTGTTAGCTCATTGATTTAACCAACATAGACAGTTTTCCATCAGACTCAATAAATTCTCGTCCAAGACGGTGAAATGCAAGATTTCTGGAGTTTTTATGGGGCCACAGCTTCTAAAGTCTGCAAATGTGTCAAGATTATTATTATCATGGGAAAAAACAGGAAATAAAACTGGAATCTAAATATTTATTAAGAAGTTGGTGTTCTGAGGACTTAGATGAGACAAAAATGGTAGCCTATGTCAATAGGAACTTTAAAGGCCAACTTTCATTTTAAACATATGTAGAACCCCTTTTAGTGTATCAGGTCCACACTAAACATTGCCAATGTAAAAATGTACTAGTCCCACGGGGCTTTCCTGCCACTCCACCTGAAAATAGCGCCCCCAGCAACAGACTGGAAGTGACGTAGGGGTAGGCAAACGCTCCCGACTCTACTGATAAAAAACATGGATCACAGCAGACGGAGGCGACTCTGAAGACGACATTCATCACAGCTTTAATGCTGAAGGCCACATCTATATGTGGAGACATGAAAATGTGGAAAATAATATTGAAAAAATAATTATTTTGTAAATCACCTCTCAATTAGTTTTCATTTTTAAACTGTGGACAAGGTGTTTGGTGTCACACATTTAGACCTTTTACGGTCTAAAGACCGTAGACCTCTAAAACATCTGTTCTAAAAAATCTGTTCCTGTTTATCTGATTAATTATATTATATTGTAGCAACCATCATTATGTATTTGTTGAGGTTTTCTGTGTGTTAAAGCGCCAGTTGCTGATGAATCTCCATTTAGAGGAGACGGACTCCGTTCCTGTGGATCATCTGGGGCATGAATATCCGCCGAACAGCGACCGCGTCTGTGTTTACTTCCACCAACATCCGGCTCCGTTACACCTCAACAAAACTCCGCAGCGGGACATTTTCCCTTTGACTCTGTCCGCAGATGTCTCTGCCAACAGCAACACCGTCTCGCGGCTCACACAAAACGCTTTTACATATTTTCAAAGACAAAATGTGGAGGAAAAGTCAGTGCAAGCCGCTGAAAGTGACCAAGGAGCCGACATGAATGGTCCTGGAAGGAAGAGAAGACGTCCTGGAAGCCGAACATGAGCTCAGTCTGGAGGGATGAGAGTTTCCTCCCTCTTCCAGTTACTCTGCGGTCAGAAATCCTCGCTTTTCTCAGGATTTTCTGCTGAAAAGGCAGCGGAGAAGACAGTGTCCAGATCTGATGCGGCAGCAGAGATGGGGAGTTGCGGGTGGAGTGAGTCATCTCTCCACGGTTCGTGAGTCGGGCGCCACTGCTCTCTCCATAGGAAAACAATGGGATGGCCAGCACAAAGCGTTTTTACCATGGATCATGTGTACGGGCATTTATGAGTCCCGCCTCCGGCTTTAAGCTCCAGATGTTGAGAGGAACAGCGAGAAATAAACACTGAAATCAGGCAGAAGCTGCAGCAGCTGCGCCGGCTAAAGCTAAGCTAAAGCTAAATTAACGTTGCCCGGACCCTGCTGTGGCCAAATGAGTCCAAGGAGAAGAGGACGTCTCTGGTGGCGACCAAGAAGGTGCTGGCCGGGAGAGTTAAGCCTCAGCTGTAGAGGTGAGGTTAAGAAAGAAGACGGAAGTTAAGAAAGATGTTGGCTAGCTGCTAATCCGCTGTTGTCTCGCCATTTATCGTTTTTTGTTTTATTATTGGTCAGCTCTAGAATTCACAGGACTTCACCTACTCTGACGTCAGAGGTCACATGATTCCAAACCGTGTGGTGTTTGTGAAGGAGAGTTTTATCCCCTCCCCCTCCCTTTTAAAGAAACACTTCCTGGTTTATGTCAACTCAAGAGAAATGACAGTTACGGGTTTATCTCAGGAATGATTTTCTTCCATTATAAAGAACATGAAAGATGCACTTTAACGGGAAGTTGTTGTTTTTTTTTTAATCTGGACCTATTTTTTAGCATGAAATATGTTCAATTACTCACCCAGACAGTTTGGTGCAACTTGAATTCCTTCAGGAGATATTTAGATCCACTCCAGATCAGCGTATGTACAATATAATGGAAGTCATGGAGCAACCACGCGTAGCCTCTAACTAAGGCATCCTGCCACAAACTCCTTCATTTCACCAATGTTTTGTTACAAAACATCAGTCGGACCCCCCTGTGAACTCGAAGCAGCTTTTTTGTGGTGATTCGTCCTTATTTACAGACATTTACTTGTTATGTTTTCGAATAATGGTGACGTCATCAAAGCCGCCGTGGTATAAAGGACTGTAAATAAGGACGAATCACCACAAAAAAAAGCCGCTTCGAGCTCACAGGGGGGGTCCGTCAGATGAGATCAAAACTGAACTCTTCAGATGTCATAAGACTCAACATGTTTGGAGGAGAAATGGCACCGCACTTAACCCCAAAAACACCATACCAACAGTGAAGTTTGGAGGTGGGAACATCATGGTGTGGGGCTGTTTTTCAGCATGTGATACTGGCAGACTTTATATCATTTAAGGAAGAATGAATGGAGAAAAGTAGAGAGCATTCTGGACTAGAATCTGCTGCCATCTACTGAAGATGAAAAGAGGCTGGACCTTTCAGCAAGACGACCATCCCAACACACAGCCAAGAAACACTCACCTGGTTTAAGAAAAAGAAAACAAAGTTGTTAGAATGGCCCAGTTAATCACCCCACTTGAATCCAATTGAAAATCTTTGGAAAGAACTGAAGATCCAAGTTCACAGAAGAGGCCCCCTGAACTTTGAATATGTGAAGGCAGTTTGTGTGGAAGAATGGACCAAAATCACACCTGAGCAACGTATTCCACTGGTTTCTCCATACAGAAGGCGTCTGGAGGCTGGAATAATTAAATAAATTTCAGTTAGCTATTCAATACTTATTCCCTGTCATTTCACTCTTACACATAACTTAATCATGGATATAAATGTGAGGATTTCTTTGTATGTGTGCCTTACTTGGGTTGAATTTAACATCAATAGCTCTACTAGTAATATATTTTCTGAGAAAAATGTTGACGCATTCAATACTTTTTTCCCCGCTGTATATTCAAATATTAGCAGAGGAACAGATAGTCTCAGACATTTGGGAATTTCAAGAACCATCAAAAATACACTAGAATGTAAAACTGATGATGACCAAAAACTTCATCAAAGATCAGTCAAAGCAGATTTTTCCTGCCTTTAAAACACGAGTAAATACATATGACTGCATGTGGAATGTCATTCAAACGTGTTTGCATGAGTGTTTTTGGATTTTATAGCTTCTCTTCTGCGGCAGGTTTAAAGGATAACCAGAAGGAGATAGCAACAGCTTGCTGTACTGAATATCCTTCCTCCACAGTTTAAGGTGCGGCGAGTGGATAAGGAGGATTTACAGTATCCAAGACACAAAACACCAGCCAATCCTGTTAAATCAAGCCAGGCATGGTTACAGTGCTTCACAAGTGTACAGTTTCAGTAATTCCATGCGAGTCTCCTGACAATAAGGATAGCTGGGACTGTGCCTGCCTGCATATCTTTTCTAGTGTATTTCATATTTTCTCCTCCTCCTCTCTAATTCATCAAACAGGTCATGCTTGGGTCATGAAATTTTGAATGATTTGGATTCAATTTAACTTTCGCGTCAAATACATTTGTATATATTTGTCCTCAAATTACTGTAAGTTTAAATAAACAAAAGTAATAATTTTTTTTAAAAAAAAGAAAATCATGACACTGATTTTGAATTGTGGTTCAACAGAAATATTTAAAACAAGCACACGAAAAATAAAACAAGTAAACAAGCATGATGGGACTCTGAAGCTAAAATTTTGTTGAGCAGCACTTCTAGACAATCCCTGCAATCAGGTGTTTTCTGTAATGTTGAAAAAGACTTGTACACCAGTTGACAGGAATGTTGGTCATAACCTCCAACTGAAGAAAATAAAAATCACAACAGTAATTTAAATAAAAAGAAACTAAAGAAAGTAATAATAAATAAAAGTTTACAAAATTATGATTTAGTGAATTATAATAATGCTTTTGAATTGTGGTTGGAAATAATAATTTAAACAAACAAACAAAACTGTCCAAGTCACATTACAACACCTTTCCCATGAACAGTGGACCAACATACCTGTCAACAGGTGTAGAAGTCTTTTTGGACATTACAGAAAACACCTGATTGCAGTGATTGTCTCAAAGTGTTTCTCAACAACATTTTAGCTTCGGAGCCCCATCATGCTTGTTTTTTTGTTTTATTTTTTGTGTTTTTGTTTTTAATATTTCTTTCAAACCACAGTTCAAAATCAATGTCATGATTTTCATAGAATTTTTAATTATTATTACTTTTGTCAGTTTCATCTTATTTCACTGACAGCTGATTTTTTTCCTTCTTTAATTGGAGGGTATGAATACTTTTTAAGATGACTGTATATATGTATACAGTCATCCTCAAAATTATTCATACCCTCCAATTAAAGAAAAAGCTAAATTCACAATAGTAATTCAAATAACAGGAAACTAAGGAACCTTAAATGTTAAACCAAAATTTCATCCATCATGCATTACTGACAATGTAAATACTCCTTTTTTTGCACTCTCTCTCTCTGCAAAATCTTAAGTTTATGGCATATTCAGAGCAAGTATTCCACGTTTTTGCTTGTGTTTTTCAGATCTATCTTAAAAATGGATCGTATAATTACTTGTCTCTACAGTTATGTTATATTTTGTTTAACAGCTAACTTTAGTCCCCTTTCTCAATACCTTCAGAGAACTTAAAACAAAAATTTGGCCCTATATGTTACAAACATCATGCTTGTTTAAAATCCTTCATAAAAATACCGCCTAAAAACATCTTAGAAGCATGGAATTAAGTCCAAGCCTTGAAACAGTATGATACTGTACTTTCTTTAATCCACCAAAACTAACATTGTTCAAGAAAGGGAGCTTGGGGAGAGACAGGCAGGTGGGAAAAGGCACAATCTCCACACAGAGCAATCTCCAAGCTCGATGTGAGCAGTATTACTGTGGTAACAGTGGATTATTTTCTATTACATAACAAGGGCTGTGCACTTAAGCCTGCTGGATAAAGAGGCACATTGTGCTGGCTCTATTGCTGGCATGTACAGTACAAATCTGGGTGGGACAGATTGCTCTGCATGAGTTTACTGATGTATAATTTCAAAAAGGAAAGGCTTTAAGAGCATTTGTGATTGCATTGTTCTCTGATTAAATATACAGTATAAACAGACTAAAAAAAATAAAAGAAATAAAAAGAATACAGGAGAAACGAGAGAATAATAACATACTAAGCAAATTTCTTTCTTTTGTTTTTACTGGGGAGACATTGAATAATAGGATAAGATGCGATCATTCTTACAACAAAAAACTAAAGAGACTGAAACCATTTCCATACATGTACTGTGGCAGAACCAAACCATTCACTTTTTGTGTCTCCACAGATAAAAACTGGGACGGGTACCCGTACACAATTATTTATTCATGAAGGTTTGCTGCAAAAATGACAGTTAAATACTGAAAAACTGATAGCTGTAGTTGACAACTTTTTACTGTAATTTTTTGACAGTGTAAGGTTTATCCATGAACATGAGAACTTTTTCTTAAAGGGATATTGTGTAAGTTCTCCTGTTATTTATTCACAAAAACTGATTATTTGGTTCAAAAGTGTTTTTTCATTAATCAGTAATCACTCCCATCAACAAACTGAAGTGCTCCTCTAAGTTCTAAATTTGCCGTTCGTATCATTCATTTATACATCGAGCGTGTCGGCTCGGTGAAGGCTGCCATGTGGTATCGCCATGTTTTTGCGTTCAGGAGAAGCGTGACGGTAGGAAAACACCGAAACTCACCGGACACACCGGAGTTTTCAGTTCAGTTCGAGGTAATGCCTTTGAAAAGTCACCGCGCTGCAGTGGGGAGAAACCAGCGTCTCACTGATGCTGCGTTCACGTGCAGTCGGGCAGACGGCCGTTGGTAACAAACCAGGTGTCATTTTAATCAATGAAGCCGAGCGAAAGACGGTAAAACATGGGTCAGGGAAAACAATACGACATCGCCATGACAACAAACCAGATGTGGACTGATGTCACTGTAACTGACGGACCACGTCTTCACATAGAGGCTGGTGATAACTTTACATGCAGCGGCTGTCGTCGCCGGTCTGCCCGGTTTCACGCGAACGCAGCATGAAAAGTACGAGGGAGCTGCTCCCGATTACACAGTGTCCCTTTTAACTCTACGTACATGTTCCACCTCTTCTATTAATCACGTGTTTTTTAAATTAATTTTATTCATCCAAAAAAAACCATTGAGATCAAGACCTCTTTCACAAGAGTGACCTGGCCAAGAAAGGCAGCAGTACGCATCAGAATAAACAAAGCAAATAGACAGAAATTCCAAATTAGAAATAAAAAATTTTAAAATGCCAAATGAAATGATGAAGGGCAATAATTGTAACAATAATTTAAAACCTGTGACAAATTAAGAGTGAAAACACAGGTATTGTTGGCTAGATATGCGATGTTGATTTTGAAAAATTTTGCAGAAAGCGTTCAGTGACACAAGGTCTGACAATTTCAGTTCAGCTTGGGAAGTGTTCCAGGCAGCGGGAGCAGAGAAGTTAAAAGCTTTCTTTCCCTTTTTTGCTTGCACAATAATAATAATGATGGATTAGATTTATATCGCGCTTTTTTTCCTATCAAGGAACTCAAAGAGCTCACAGTAGGTCCATTATTCAATCACTCCTCATACATACGTGGTGATCAGGGCTTGACATTATCTTTTTTGCTCACAGCCCAGTGGTTTTCCAAAGTTACTAGCCGCTCAACATTTTCACTAGCCACAATTTTGTTGTTGAGAAAAAATGTTTAATAGGATTAAAGCTGACTATGGCCTGCTAAAGTTGACTTAAACTAGATTTACAAACTTTTTAAACATAAATGACTCTTGTACACATTCATATGAAGGCTACATAAAATGTTTAACATTCCAGGTCAATGATTCAGCTCTGATAGAGTTCTGTGTAAAGCTTCTTTTACAGTATATGAAAATATGCAGCATACTGTACAAAGTAATGAAAAAATGTGGTTTCTTTTTGCATTTTAAAAATGGTGCAGGGGAGTAAAAGATTAATTTAAAAGATAAAAACTGAACTGGAAAAAAAATCTGAAAAGAATCCCTGTTTGTTTCAGTATTTATTTACTGCAGTAGACTAAATAGACAACTACAGAGAAGAAAAAATCAAAACAAAAGAGACCGCTAAATCTTTTCACCCCCACAGTCTTCATCCTGCAGTCACTGTCTGGTTAATAATAATAATAATAATAATAATGGATTCGACATATATCGTGCTTTTACTGCTGGAGACTCAAAGTTCTCACATTGGATCCATCATGTGTTCACTCCTCAGTACTAGTGGATGCTGTAGCTTTGTGAATACATTGCTGCATCTTTGGGAATGGTTTATAAAACATGCTACCATGCACGTTCAGGATGTTTACATCCCAAACTTGCATTGATGTGTGCGGCTCTATGAGCACACCGGAGCTTGGGCGGATCTCCGCCGGCCTGCAGCAATCATTTTGGGCATGGCTCAGCCTCGTCACACAGGTAGACCACGTCTCCCAGTAAAGAAAACCAGCGGAAGACCACTTAATCCTTGTTAGTTATGATGTCTCCCATAGTGCTCGAGTCCGACATGTTAAATCTTCATCATCACTGCCGAATAAAACAACATAAATAAGTTGGAAGCAGACCATCAAGAGACTTGTAAACCAGGTCACCCAATGTATATGTGGCAGTTGACGGTCCTGTCACTATGCCACTACATCACCATAATCAAGACAGGCAAAAAAAGTAGCTTTGTTCAAGAGTTTCTGAGCTTTGAGAGAGAAACATGTTTTCTAGTCATCATGGGAATATGTTGCATGTGAGATGTTCTGAGCTGGACACCAGCATTATTTCCATTTCTGCTCCCTGCAGAAATGGTCTGTTTGCTTTTCAAGTGTGTAAACCTGAGCTCGGCCTCAGTCAGAACACAATCTCACCTGAATGAGCATCACAAGGAACGTCTTTTTTAAAATAAATATATAAATCCAGGAATTGAGGCATCTATATACAGCATACAGCACAAAGCACCGTCTAACCCTGAAAGGGTTTAAACCTTTTAAACTTGAACGCTTTGAAAAGATTCAGGTTTTGAATAGATCCTGAAAACGTCACGAGGTCTTTTATCTGTTTCTGCATTTAATCGAGTCTCGCATGAGCATCCAAGGGTACAATGAATGCCACATGAGTCAGTCAGTGACTCATTTGGACTCAAGTGGTGGATTTGAAACAAAAGTAATGATGAAACTCAGCTTCAATTTTTTCACTTTTCTGCATTTTTGTCTTCTTTGCATCTTAAAAAGGGAAACAGGATACATGACAAGCACCAACAGCTGGGACATTGTGGTGCAGGAGTGAGTAACGCTGCTGAACACAAAGTACTTATGAGATAGGGCTGACTTTGTTTGGTTTTAGACAGTTGATGTAATCTATTGTCTGCATTTTACATAAATAGAAACAGAAGCAATTTGCATTTGCAATCAGTTCAAATTCAGAGATGTGCATCAGGAAAAGCTATGATGAGCCCTGAGGGACCACAAATGCATTTTTACTTTTTATTTATTTATTTATTTATTTATTTTTACTATAATGGTGTCTTTTTTGTCTAGGATAACTTTTGGAATTCAAATTTTGACACAATGCAAAAACACAACTGAAGAAATATTTAACACATGTAGGATGTGTATAAAATTTTTAAGATTACACATTATATGTTGCAAGAACCAATCAGATCACTCTGCCTCGTGAGCCTGGAAATCCATCAGTGTTTGTTTTGCTTTGCAGAGTGAGAAGAGAGCAGTGCAGGTTCTGCTCAGCGGGGCGAGTGAGCCTGGTGGGAGAATGGAGGACCACATCCTATCATGGTTTCCTGGAGACAGCGGCACCGCAGACAGCCAGACCTAATTAAGAGTTTCAAACACTCCAACCTGCCAGACAAAGTTGTTCAAATCCTTTTCGTGGGTCCAGACTCACACGTGACTGTCAGAAACAAGAAGTTTTACTTTTGTGTAGAAGTCTCAAATGATAACATAATACACACTGCAGGCAGGCCAGTCTACCGTCAAATCAGTCACACTAGAAATCTGTTTTCCAGCATGTACACAGTGAGGAAGATGAAGGGCTGTAAAAAAGAGAAAGCAGGATGATGTTGCCCAACAGCCTGAGTTATGTTTGTGCTGCAGTTGTTTGCTTTTTTGTGTTGAATTTGAAAATTTTTCCACATTAAAACTCTGCTTCTGACTTGTTTTGATGGCACACTGACTATCATGCACGTGCCAGGAGCCACAGCTGTCCGAAAGGCATCCCAAGACTGAGAAACTGCACTTCAGAACCGTTTTTCCAAGCCCAGAGCATCACTGGACAGCTGTACCACAAATGATTCAGCAAAGAAAAACAAGATGACGTCACTGGAGGAAGCAAAGAAAAGAAACGGAGCAAGAGACGAGACAAGAGTCAACATTGGATTGACTTTTACCGGCTGAAGAGACCTCAGGGAAGAGGTGGGTGCTGAATAAGCCTTCATAAGGAGGAGTATAAAAATCAGCAGTGCAACTTTAATGCTAATTATGGGATTTTAATGACAGAGAAAAAACACTTCCGTTTAAAATAATAAAGAAAAGACAAAAGATCTTGTCTTTGGTCTTAAGTAGGGTTCAATTATATAGTCTTTAATTGTTTAAATAATGGCCTCTATGCACAATTCTACTTCTTAAACTTAAGCCAGCTCCTTTTTTTCCTGTCTTTCATTACTGGACAAACTGGTTAATCCAGGTGTGTCTGACCTCAGTAAACATGGCGAGAATTGTCAGACACACCTGTATTAATTGGTTTGTCCAGTAATGAAAGACAGGAAACAAAGGAGCTGTTACCATCAGAACATGACAAGCCCCCCATTATCCAACAACATCAGGACCAGACGGAGTACCAGGGAAGGTGATGAAATCATGTGCCCGCCAGCTTGCTGCTGTATTCACAAACATCTTCAACCATTCACTGCAGGAAGCCAGAGTCCCCACCTGTCTGAAAACTGCCACCATAATCCCCGTGCCCAAGTCTTCTGCCATCACAGGGTTGAATGATTAACGGCCTGTGGCCCTGACACCGGTGATCATGAAATGAATGGAGAGGCTGATGTTACAGCATGTCGAGGCCCTTATCCCACCTGGCTTCGACTCGCATCAGTTCGCTTACAGGTCCAACAGATCCAGGGATGACGCCGTCTCCATTGCCCTACATAATTCTCTCAGCCACATTTAAAACCCCAAGACATACATCAGGATGCTGTTTGTCGACTTCAGTTCAGCATTTAACTCCATCAGCCCCAGCAGACTGATCAGCAAACTACAGACTCTACAACTCAGAACCTACCTTTGTCTGTGGATCAAAGACTTCCTGACTAAAAGACCCCAACATGTCAGGATGGGCACCTCCGCCTCTTCCACCATCATCCTCAATTCTGGTGTTCCTCAGGGCTGTGTTTTGAGCCCAGTCTTGTACACACTGTACACCTACGACTGTATTGCCATTCATGGCTCCAACACCCTCATCAAATTCACGGATGACACAACCATCGTTGGAATGATCAGTAATGATGACCAGGTACCATACAGGGTGGAGGTCCGAGCATTGGCAGCCTGGTGCAGGGACAACCACCTCCACCTCAACACTAAGAAGACAAAAGAACTCATCATCGACTTTCAGAAAACAGGAACCAAATCACACTCAGGCCTAAGCATCAATGGGGAGGACGTGGAGCAGGTTAAAAACTTTAAGTTTCTTGGACTGCACATTTCAGAGGACCTGGGCTGGACTGTGAACACCACACACTTTATTAAAAAGACCCAGCAGCGCCTCTTTTTCTTGAGGATGCTAAAGAACAAACTCCCCCCACGTCTGCTGGAAACCTCCAATCTTTGCACCATAGAGAGTGTCCTGACATACGGATGTACAGCGTGGTATGCGAGCTGCACTGCATTCGAGAAGAGACAACTGCAACGGGTCATCAAGACTGCTCAGTGGATCATTGGCACCACACTCCCACGCCTAGAGGAGATTTATTATGCCGGCTCCCCCATCGGGCCACATAGATCCACAATGTCCTGCCCGCCCAGGACATGCTCACTTCTTTAAACTCCCCTCTGGCAGACTCAGAGTCGTGAGAGGCTGAAGGACAGCTTCTTCCCCATGGCTGTGAAGAGACTGCCGCAGGACTGGTGACTCCACTACCTCTGTGGGGGTAGTCTATCTAAATGTAATAACTGATGTACTACAGTCTGCACATTTAATACAGACCACTTATTTATTAAGAACATTTAATATTTTATCTGCATCTTTTATTTTTACTTGTTTTTTATGCTGTCTTTTAATACATTTTATGTCTGATGTGGCTGCTATGTGAGTGATGCATCTAAACAGAATTTTTTTTGTATTTATATACAGTGACAATAAATCTTTCCCTCTCTCTCTCTAAAAGAGCTGGTGTAGGTTCAGGAAAATAGTGGGCCCATTTTATCATAAGAAACTGAATAGATAATGCTGCAGTCTTGTAACCAGAACTTGGTAAAAATGTGTTATTGCCACCACAAGGTGGCATCGATTTACTGAGTCTTCTTGTGCACTACTATGAAAAAAAGAACAGAGAAATGCTTGAACACTGCTTGGCTCTGGTACAAAGTGTGTGCTGCTGTGAGATTAAACAGTAATGGGGAATAAATGTCACAAATGTATCCAAACATGACAACTATCAACAAGTTCTGTGAGAAACCCCTTAAAGACAAAGGAAAATTAGTTTTACAGTCCCATCAAGAAAAACCATCGTCATAAGATTGGAGAAACTGGAGCTGTAGACTCATGAATGGATTCATGTATAATTTTCACACATTAAAGTGCAGTACTCACATACACCAAATCCATGTCAGAGCGGCATACTGCTGAAAATAATGGATTAGATTTATATCACGCTTTTCAAGACACTCAAATGCTCACCTGGCAAACCAGGTTTCCGTGGCTACTGAACAATATATGTTATGCGCACATGATGATGCTAGCAACATGTTACCCAACACAGAGGGGGTATTTAAGAAAAGAAACAGCATGGAGTGGACCAAAAGAGAAAAAAAAGGGGGAAAAACAGAGAGAAGAGAGAGAGAGAAAATAAACAAAACAAACAAACAAAAAACTGAGCATGTTTAACCTTCTCTTTCTTGTTGTCGGGTCCATCAATATTATATAAAATGCAGTTATAAACAATAATTCAATAAAATTAAATAAAATCAAATGAATAAATTTAGAATGTCAAGAGGAGCCTTATATTCATAAAGCTCCTGTGTTCAAATCTGTTCAACACAACAAAGCAGCCAGATCATCGTTCTGCTGCTGCCATGCTGGACAGGACAAGTTAAAGAAAAGAAAAACAAACAGGGTCCAATAATTCTTAGTTTTTTTTTTTTTCTTTCTTTTTTTTTTTGCTTGAAATGCCTTTTAAGCATTAAGTGTTTCAACTTTTTGGGAACTGGGGTTGTAGCAGCAAAACCAGTCTGCAGTTACTCAAGTTCCCCTTTTCCCTCCTGAAAATAACGTGTTCTAATCAGCAGAGACTAAATGAGTCATGCTTTTCAGTAAACATCCATGAGCTTTCTGTAAGCCACAGAAAACCACCAAGCTGCACACCAGCTGCTATGTGCATCCTGCCGCATGTCCTTTGAAGCACCACAGCCAACCAGGTCGATCAAAAAGGATCCAAAATGAACTGACTATGCCAACTGGCATACCATTTTAGCGCCTCGGCAATAAAACCTTATCGAGCTTTGAAACAGCAACACTGTCACAGCTAAGACTGCAGAGCATGTCTGACCAGAATTTTCCCCTCAAGGACTGAAGATTATTAGACGGGTGCATGCGTAGCACACATCTGGTGAGTGTACAACACTGGCATGTTCAGAGGAAATAGCAGTAGGCACAGCAGTCTCCACAACGCAACAGGACCCCTCTTTTCAATTTCCTGCTCCAGTTTCCATTCCTGCTTTATTTCGTGCAGGGACCTGTAAAGTGGGATTTGCAAAGGAGGAATGCAACATTTAGTAGATATGGCACCACAGAGCTCAAAACAAGAAAATTAATTCTGTCAAAGGCAATATTTGAGATAATGATCTCAATAAAGGCATGGGGTGAATTTGAACATTGTTAGCAGGATTCCCTCTGGAGATTTAAGTCCTAACACAGCAGTCATCTCTAACTAGCTTCAAACTTGCAACCAGCCTATTCGCTTAAGTGTCATTTATTCCACATCCAAACGAAGTCTTGTTGTTTATTTTCAATTTAGCAGAGTTGATGGGCATAGTTTTCTCAGTTTTATTAGTAGATTAACAGCTTCTGTCTGGGTGGCAGATGTCTCACATCTTGGTTGTTTTAGGCTGCAACAAATAAATAAAATCTCAGATTTTTAAACATACGAGAACACTCAATAAATAACAATAACTATACTTAGCACAAAAGGTAAAGGGTTTTGTGTGTGGTGGATTTTTTGTTTGTTTGTTTGTTTGTTTTAGCAACGCCTCTTTACCATTGCAAAGCCTACACTGCAAAAACTCAAATCTTACCCAAGTATGTTTTTCTAATTTCTAGTCAAAATATCTCATCACACTCAAAATAAGACAAAATTACCTAAAGAGAAACATTTCAGTGAGATATAGAAACATGTTTTAAGGCAATGCATGTTATTAAAAAAAAAAAAAAACATAAGAAAATTTTGCTTGTTCTATTGGGAGATTTTTTTTATTTTTTAATTTATCAATTTTTGCTTATTACAAGCAATAAAAAATCTGCTGGTAGAACAAATGCTTTGAGTGCCTAGAAAAGCGCTATACAAATCTAATCCATTGTTATTATTAGTAGTAATATTGTTTTGACTAGAAATGAGCAAAATATACTTGGTAAGATTTGTCTTTTTGCAGTCTATTCAATTTTCATCTTTTTTTTTTTTAAATGGAGCCACATTTGTGAAAGCATTTGTAGAATGGTCAGGAGGGTGGAGAATACCAAATCAATAAAAATTGCCAATCCTATCTGCCTTATCTGCCCAATCATACCTTGGCAGCAGCTGTGATCAGGGACCCTGCTACAGCAGGACTGTAGGGTCGAATTGTTGATGCAGTGGGATGGTTTATGGCATTTCCCTCAATGGAACAACAAGGCTTGTCATTATTGGAGGTGAACTTAATGCAGGGAGAGATGTGGAGATTCTGCAACCAGGGTGATCCAGTATCTCCAGTCTGGGGCTGAAAGTTTGTCCTTCAAGATGGAAATGTTCACCCCCCCCCCAAGGATTGTGGCTTAATATCCAGAATTTGGGCGCGGAGAGGAGGGAAGGGTCCATCCTGACCTCAACCCCATCCAACACTTGTGGGATGCTGTGTTGGAGCCAGGATGACCAACACAACCACACTGGCTGACTTGTAGCAAATGCTGGTGGAAGAGCGGGATACCATCCCACAGCGGTGTGTGACCGTGACCTGCAGGAGGTGAAATGAAAAATGCATCATTCATAAGGAAATCTCAATATACTGCGGAGGTTCGAAACCATTTACAGATGTGTCACCTTTTCCTGAGTCTTGGTCGGTTGTGTGCATTTCCTTCTCATTCTCTTTAAAGAATCTAACAACTGTTAAAGCTGGTAACTGTTTTTCTGGTGCGAGTTCCTAAATGTTTTCTCATACTTTAGCTGGAAAATGAAAAATAAGCGTGATTTTGTTAAAAATGACTGAATTAAAACAAATTTTTTGATTGAATTTGTTTCCTTTTAGGTATGTTTGACATGTGATCTGTTTATTTTTACAGAATAAAACAGCTGAATAAGGATTTCACTAGTGAGGGGATTCCATCGTTTCTGAAGTTATAATCACGGTAACTGATTATTGACCATGAACTTATATTTAGTCTCTTTGTGATCCAGTATTTTCTCTCACCGTCATTATACAAGAAGAAATACAGATACAGGTATACATCATCTGTATACATCTCTTTTATAAGTGTGTGAGGGGGCTTGTGTGCGTAAGAGACTAATTATACTCATAAAAGTAGCACCCACCTGTACAGCGGCATGCAAGGTTGCCATGGGAACAGACAAAACACCGCCCAACAACAATTTAATAGTCTAGCTCTTTACAAGTTGTGTGTTTGTAAACTTTTTCCAGCACATTTGGATCCAAACAATATTTTCTAGTTCGGTTCAAGCATGATGTGCAAGACAATGTGTTTTTAGTGATGTTTGGTTTTGAAATGTGATTCTGATCATTAGGTCAGAATACATATAAACATAAAAGAATAGCACCCAGTGCGACCTCCCGGTCTGAGTTGCAGGAGGTTCTGGTTCCAGCAGCCCAACTGGAAACATTCTTAAAGTATCACATTGCTATTATTGGAATGAAAATATTCCTCCTCCATTTTGCTCGGCTCCAATTCCAGCGTCTCATCCCACACAAGCCTTGTAACAATCATCTTTTCCTCAACTAGCATTTCAATGCTGCAGCTCATCCTCCCACTTCTCTCAAAAAACAGTTTTCTTTCTTAAAGTGTAATTGAAACTCTTATTATCTAGTAGTATAGATAACAACACGTGAACACTGATCACATGCAGCCCAAATGTGCAGCAACAACAAATGAAAAGTCTTTAGTGGAGCAACTGTTCCATCCTGCGCTCACACAGCAGAGGGAGTGGGGGGGGTGGCAGGCAGCAGTTTGCAATCACCATCACTCTCCCTTCATGGCAGAGAGGGGAGACTCCAACCCAGCAAGCACTGGATCAGAGCATTAGGTCTCATCTTTATATCTGTGCAAAATGGGGAGCTGGTAACAGCAGCAGATGGGCTGAATGCTCGTTACGTTTCTTTGTCTACATGAGGTCATCATGGCCATAATAAAGAACTTGTTGCTTTTACAAGACAAAGCATTAAAGTGACATCTGCTGTGATATAATCTAATATAGATTGATAAAAACAAGTATCATGTCTCATCTGATGTGGCCTTCAGTGGCAAACGTTTGGACAGTTTGCTGAATATTTCTATTAGAGTAAGTAGTTGCTGGCTCATTAAACTGAAGCTAAATGCAGACATGAGAAAAACAGCTCAGTCTTGCCAGAAAATGCACAGTTTAGCTCATTTTCTCACAATCTATCGTTGTAAACTAAGATGGAAACATGGCTGTTGCTTCTTGTTTGGCACGCTTCAAGTTACTTCACAAGGCAAAAGTTTGCTTTTTGCAATTGTGTGACCATTTATGAACATTAAATTCTAACTCCAATCTAACCTAATAGGGATGGGCTATTCTGAAATTTTTCCTGTCAATACAATACCAGTAGTTTATGGCACTGTTTCATTGATATCGATATTGATAGCGATACTTTTGGTCCCTTTAAATAAGAAATAAGAAATTGAAGAAAAAAAGATTAAAGATTTATTTTAATTATCAAATAACTTAAGTAGGTTAAGATTATTTACATTTATCCTGTGGAAAATGTTCAAATATGAAATGTAAAAGTAATATAAATTTACCAAAACATAATGTGTAATAACCTGCATTAAAGTACTGAAAGATACCAAAAGATCATCATCATCACTAACAGCATTATCATCGTGACATCTGATAGGCTACCACCATCATGTGACACAGAAGCTAGAATCTGGCTGCTTTCACATATAATTTTATTGCCTAAAACTCAGAAGTGAAAACAAATTTCATGTTTTGTATGTGTACAGTGGTATCGCCATACTCAAAAAAGTATCGATTCTGATATTTTGTCTGGCTAGTATTGAAGTACTGAGTCCAGGGTATGGATATGCCCATCCCTATAACCTAAACCTTTCTTAAAGTACAGCAGAAAACGGATTTGTGAAGAAGGAATCTCAATGAGCAGCCTGTTGCACAAACTGTCATAAAGACCTGTGGTTTAGGCATCAGCTGAACAGTCTGTATGATTTCTATCATTTTTGGCCATTTTAGCCAAATCTAGATGTTTTGCTTGAAGCCTCTGTGTGGACTACAGTTCTTGTCACGAGGAACGTACGTCACCAGCTGCCCGAGTACTCGATTTTACTCCGGCACGTCACCGCTTTTTTTTTTCAAGAACAGGAAAAGAGCATGGACAGAGGTAGAAACCATTATAATTCAGGAACGCTGATGGAATGATGGCCAGTCTCGTTCATGCCTGTCGCAGTGAGCGACGTCATCACTCATGGCGGGAGCCGTAGTCCACAAAGCAGCTTCAAGTAAATCCTGAAATAATCGAAGTTCTTCGCTGTACTTTTGAAATGAAAGATTTTTCTTTGCACAAAAATCTTCCATTTAAAGGTTGAATATGGAATATGGACAGAACAGCGACATCACGTGTGTCTAGGTTGTAGTTGCAACGGCAGAAAAACAACTCCAGCCGCTGGGATGCCAGGCTGACTGCCGATACGCAAGTGACCAACAGCCTGCAGCATGTCCAACAAGTAACGCAGAGGAGTTTATAACTGACAGCTAACGTTAGCCATGTTAGCAAACAAGCTAGCTTACCGATCCAGCAGGAAAGTCGCCAAGTCCGTGTTTTACTCCGTGGAAAACATTTATGTGGGTCCATTTAGTGAAGTCTTCACGTAAATTTACTCCAGGTTTTGCTCTTCTCAGGTCACTCCTCCTCAGAAACAGATAACCATATCTCCAGGGCTCTGAAGCAGCTGCTTCACTGGTCGTCTCTACGGTTTTCCCCTGTACAGGCCTGACTATGACCGAAATATTGTTTCCACACAGAGATCGTATTTGGCAACCTGCAATGGCGGCGTGTATTGGCTTATAGACGTAAATAAAATGCCATTATCGAACCCGTAAAAAATTATTTTATAATTATTTTTAGGCTAAATATAATTTTTCTAGGAAATGTTATACTTTCATTCTGTACACCCCCAAACGACCTGTGGAGGTATTATTTTTGAAAAAATATAACTTTTAATAAAAATGTTCCATATTCAACCTTTAAATCCACAACCCACATATCTGGAATCCAGGACAAAGAGCGACTGGGACCAGAAGATAATTCTTTTCTTCCTTATTGACTTCCAATCATATTTTTTTTTAGTTTCTTGGGTCCAATGGCGTGGAAGTAGATGGGCGGGAGTTCGGCTCCCTATAAATATAATCCACTGGTCCCTGCTCGTTCAGTCCAGTGTTACAGCACCAGAAACACTGTTGCGGCTGCTGAGCACGGCAGGTCTTTTTCCTCCATGGGGCGGGGGCAGGGTCGGGGTCATCGTCCTCCTCTCTGACAAAGCTCGCCATTAATCGCCGCTCCACAGCAGGTAAACAGCTGATTTCAGGTGCTGCTACAGAGGCAAGCTTATGTTATCAGCTAGCAGCTACCGCAGAGCACATCAACCCCCAAAAAAACAAAGTCTTGTACTGTGGAGAGCGCGCTTTTGTGGCCGATTCTGGTTTGAAGAGAGAGCCCACACTCAAAAACGAAGCCACTTTTACACTTCGGAATTTCCGGCACGTTTTAATTGAGGTCTTTTTCCAATACACACATTTTACCATGAAAATGTGGGATTTACAGGTGATGACACCTTTAAGGGCCCTTCACAACAAAAGCACAGGCGGCCGGCGGCAAACCCTTTCATTGTGTATATTTTACCACCACAGCAGAGTGTTCCGCTGTGCTGCCAAGCTCAGCGGCATGCGAGGTGGGCGCATGCCGCTGCACGCGGTACCGCTGCACTGGAACTGAAAAATTTTCATTTCGGGCATGGTGCACTGTGACGACATCCTAGCACGTCCAATAGATCCCCCCAGATGAGCTCAAGTGTATCTATCTGCGGCTTGCAACCCAGGGGGCGTGTCCTATAGTGGGAGTGTCACATAGTGGGTGAGTCTTGTTAGGTTTAGGGGAAGGGTCAGGGGTAGGGTTAGATTTTACCGTGCTCTCATACGCCTGGTGGGCGTGTCGTCGAGTGACGTCACTCGACGACACGCCCACTCTATGACACGCCTCTGTATGCGGGCCGCAGATAGACCCTTCTCGATGAGTTGGCAGCTGTGGCCAAGTGTATCAATCTGCAGCTTGCAACCCAGGGGGCGTGTCCTATTATGGGCGTGTCCTACAGTGGGAGTGTCATATAGTGGGTGGGTCTTGTTAGGTTTAGGGGAAGGGTCAGGGGTAGGGTTGGATTTTACCGTGCTCTCATACGCCTGGTGGTCACTCGACGACACGCCCACACTATGACACGCCTCTGTCCAGATAGGAAAGTCCCGATCCCAGATAAGCAGAAGA